>JAMLFT010001095.1:0-33369 GCA_026544285.1 Pachyrhizus erosus | reverse complement strand
AATATTCGCGCGCTATCTCTGATGATTAGTCAATTATAATAATAACAATATTAATGAATAAAAAAGGGACGTTACACCAATCCAATATGATATATAAGGCACACATTGGTATATATGCTATAACAGTAAAGAAAATAAATAAAAAAGGAAATAAGATGAAAACAAAAGAAGGGGATAAGGGGTTTGAAGCCGCAACCAAGAGACGAGAGAAGAAGGAAAACACTCCTTGCCACTAGACCACTAGGCTCATCCACGTTTAGAAGAGGAAATTAAATGCATATAAGCTATTTTTCATAAAATTAAAAAATAAATTAGCAAAAACCAAAAGTACTTGAGAAAGGCTCGAGGAGGGGACCTCGTGCTGGACTCAACATCTTAATCGCTAAGGCAAAGTGAGTTCAGTGACATATTAATACGAATTATTTCATTTAAATCCTCCATGCACGTAAACAAATGGCAACGAATGAGCCACGTTGCCTCTACCAAACTGCCAGTAACCTTTCCTCCTTTTTCTTCTCAAGCCCTCCGTGTGCAGGAATTTCCATTGTTGTAAGAGCTTCATCGAGGCTTGTTCCATACTCTATGACCTTGTCTTCCTTATATGCACACACCGTCTCCAAACGTTGCGCCTTGAAAACCTTCGAAGAACCAAAGGAACGACACCAGCATGCCAAATTTTGGTCGTCCATCTTGCCAGAATCATAGAAGCTACCAAAATTAACCCAAACTCACTAGAAAAGCGACATCGGAGGTAAGAGGAGTCTCCATCTCTCTATTGCTTGTTTTTCTTCATTTTTTTTAAGATGAAATAGTGAATTTCCCTACCTTTCAAATTCGGTTTTGCTTCAGTGATATCATAAATGGTGTATCCATTTTAGTGACTCTATGATGTTTTTGAACAATGGGTTATTGTTTTATGTAGATTTAGTTTGCAAAATAAAAAAACTTAGAATGTGTTATGCTGTGAAATCTGTGGCCTCGGGTTGGCAGATGAGGGAAGAAGAAGAATAGAGAGAGAGAGAGAGAAAAGAGAGAGAGAAAGAAAGAAAGAGAGAAAGAGAAGGAGAGAGAGAATGAAAGGAAGAGAGAAAGAAAGAATGAGCAAGAGAGAAAGAAAGAATGAGCAAGAAAGGGAGAAAGAATAGTGATAAAAATAATAATAATAAATAATAACACAAATAATTATAAATGGATATGTTAGGTAATTTTTTGATTCTAATAAATAGATACTTATATAAATGAATATAACTAAACAAAAAATTAGGGACGATTAGCATTGAAGTAATAAATGGTCAGTATAAAGATTAATAATGCTTTACCTTAAATTTTGTTGCTAATAATAATAGTAACGTTAAATATTTATGCAAATTGATTAGCCCCCTAAATTAATTAAATAACTATATAGAGATGTGCACAAAATGAATACCACTAAATAACTGAGATTGATTAGCCTTACCTTAATATTGGTCATTATAAAGGCTAGGATAATTTTATGCCACCATTTTATTTTGATGATCACTGAAAATGAACTTAGAACGTATAATGCAAGGTTAGGGTCCAAGAAAAATAGCAGTCCTATAAGCTTAATGACAACTAAACAGATGTATAATAGTATTTGAATGATTAGCTAAATAATAAATAAATAGAAAATGAGTTCTTATTAATAATAAATGCTAATTTCAATAGCAAAAATTGTATGATAATAATAATGATGCTAATAATAAATAATTTTGATAAATAGGAAAATTATCGATGCTAGAGAGTAAGTAAAACTTCTAGTTCGGTTTCTCAAATTCTTCTATATAGTTACTTATCTTTCCTTACTTAATGCATGATTAAAATTACTCTACACAATATAAATGGTTCAATATGAAGAATGCATGAAAGGGGAAAGGAACTCATCATCCTTTCTTATTTACTGTTGTTTATTATTGTTTATTAAGGAATAAAAATGAGATTTGAAATTGTTAATGTTAGATGCTTTGCCTCTGTTAATAGAAGGGAGGAAATTATATGTTTGAGATATGTCCGTAGGCTCTCTGTAGGTCCTTGGGAGTAGTACAAGGTGTCAAGTTGTGACGAATCTAAAATTAGAGGGATTCATATAACCGGCTTGGCGTCCCCGACAAAGTGGAGCATTACCATGATTCAATTGAGAGTATCTCGATTCGATGTACCAAACAGGGTATGTACTCCCGATCATCACCTAAAAAGGAAATCTTGGATAAAATAATACGTATCGTGTAAGCCATCTTGGAGATAGAGAATTTGGAGGCATCGAGGGGCCTTAATTATGACTAGTAGAAAACTCAGTAAGCGCGATGCGGTGAGAAGAGAGTGTGCAATGATATATATATTTTAGTTTATTTTTTTTCATGTCTACGTGTACTTAAGGATGAATGACTTACTCCTACAACCTCCACTTTTTAGATGTAAACGGTAGAAGCAAACTTGTTGACTTCCAGACTTCGGATGCAGCTCATGGCAAAGGGATGAGAGCAAGACCCCACTTCCAGAGGTGACTTCTAGCTGAAGAAGAGAAGGTGGAGACCCATTGGGCAAGAGTTTGGATCTTGAAGATTTTGTTGGAATGTGTGGTAACTTAATGCATGATGTATTATATACTTTGTAATTTTTGTGTGTAATTTATTATGATGAGACTTATTTGGAAAATTTTAATTGGTATGTAACTTATTTGGGATAACTAAAAGTGTATTGTTGATGTATGTTCATTATTACTGTGTTCTAATTACTATGCAATTATCAATTATTTGATTTTATTTCAAAGTTTTAAATCGAGAGAGATAACAGAAAACAAATGAAAAGAATTTTACCAACTCTATAACTCACTATTTTGAGAGACATGAGGATTAAAAATCATTATGTAATCTCAAACTAAAGAAAATAAGTTTTGTGCATTTAATAAAGACATTTTATTAAAATATTTTTAATTTATTTTGGAATAGTAAAAAAAAAGGTGTTACACATACTCTAACCTTTTCTTGTATAACAAAGATATTATTTAATTTTTGAGGCCTGCACATGGTTGAGATAATCATCACTTTTTGGGAAAGATCTATTGCTAAGATGGTGAATACCTTTCTAATTGTGTAATGTAAGTTTGTTGACAACTCCATTCTTAGTGGGTCTAATTTGAATGCCATTATGGTTGTTAGATCAAATTCTCACTTGGGCAAGAAATTTTTAAGTGATAATGGTGGGGTAATCAGCATACGTGATGACAGAGAAGGAAGGATTCACAACATCATCATCTATACTTATTACATGTTTAGCTAAGTCTATATGGCTTGCCAACATTGGGACTATTAATTGACATTGGTCATTCAAGTGTCATACATGCAAGCTAATTGTCTTACCATATGTCTAAGATTTGTGGTTACTATCAACAATATTTGTAACATCTAGGACATTGATGAGGGTGAGAAGTGAATGTCAGTGCAATAGAGATGAGACGTCGACAAGGAATTACTCTTGACAAGCTTCCAACGAGAGGGACATATGAATTAATCAAATACTACATGGAAAAGAGAGAGATCTAGAAGTTGTGTAAGCGTGGAATTGTACAATTAACGATGATTAAAAGAATTATTTGGTACTATCTATACCAACAAGATGAATCTACCTTTTGATACTTCACAGTTAAACATGCTTGATTTAAAGCAATTGTGGGATGTGCAACCTTTGAACAGTTTTCTAAAAAGTGGTGGATGAGAACAAAACACGCTAAAAAGTCTTGTGTTGGTTTGTGGAGACAATTATTTATCTTGAAAGCATCCAGATGTTACAAGTGATGTTAGAGTTGGTTGTTGATGTTTCAAAAAAGGTTACCTACGAAGGGTTTTGATTAGTGGAAGGTTTTTACCTACAAGTAAGTTGAGTGAAATGTCATCGTTTGAAGTGTCGTATAGAGTGAATCACCGAGATGTCGACTCTTGGGATATATAAATGGTATTAAAGTAGACTTCTCTCCTATTATGGTGTGGTTTGAGGACAAACTAGGTAGAAGTTAGTGGTTATGTAACATCTCAGACATTGATGAGGACGAAAAATAAATGTTGGTGCAAAAGAGATAACTATTGGTAGGCTTCCAAAGAGAGAGGGTATACAAATGAATTGAATACTACATATGAAAGAGAGGGATGAATAAGTTGTGTAGGTTTACGTTTTAGTAGTCCATTGTTTAAAAACTTCACAATTAAGCGTACTTAGCTTGAATCAATTATGAGATGGGTGACTTTCTTGACAGTTCCTCAAGAAGTGCGAATAAGGATAAAACATGCTAAAAAATCTTAAATTGATTTGTGGAGATAATTATTAATCTTAAAAGTAGTAAGACGTTATAAATGGTGTCAGAGTTGGTTATCTGTGTCTCATAAAGGACTAGCTACAAAAAAAATTTTACTAATAGAAACTTTTGATCAATGAAAAAATTGAGTGAAATATCATCATATAAAATTTTGTAAAATATAAACCATTGAAACGTCTACTCTTAAAAATTTTACATAATATTTCTTATACTTTCTCACATATGTTAGACGCATGTATCTCAAATTTGTAATTTAACCCTTTATTCTTATCTACTTCTCATAGCTCACTCTTGCTACCACCGTGTTGTTGCCATGCTCTTCCTAGTGTCGCCGATCATAAATCGCATCCCCTCTAGAAGTGTCTACCAACATTTGTTCCTACAAAAAAGTTTAATGAGAAAAATACTAAATGTTAATTCTCGTTAAAGAGATTATCAAGTTCTTGACAATTTTTAATCAATAGAAAATCAATAAACATTATAATCAATTTCGATCAGTCAACATTATGAACTTACAGATAATCGATCGAATTTAATAAAATTTATATTAAAAGAAATCAAACACTTAACCATTTTTACAAATTAAATTTTTTTGACGTCTATAATTTTATATTTTAACATATTTTTATTCCCAAAATACTTTTAATTTATATATTTTTATATTCTTCATCTGCCCGTTCAATCTTGGATACTTATCCAATTAATTATTAACCAAACATGGGATTTGCCAAAAAGTTAAAAAATAAAACACTTTTGGGGCAACAAATTAATTATGGCCAAAAGGATGACAGAGAGCATTATGTGGTAGTTGTTAGAGAAAGAAGTGTACGAGATCATAAGCAACAGTGAACTGAAGATGCCCTGCCTCATCCTTTCAACTAACGTAAGCCTTGATGGTTTAGACATCTCTTCTATACTCTCCGAAGTCATCTCCACCGTCGCCAACATCATGGGCAGACCTGATTCTGTAAGAGTACTTTCTTCCCCTTCTGCCTCTCTTTAGTGCTTGCAAGACTCTATATATAATATGAATATGAATATGCATATGATCATGATTAATTACTTTTCCATCATGGACTGATTTATAGCGTTGATGTTTCTATATATAAAGTTGAAAATTAATTCAAGAAAATTTCACAAACTTTGTTTGTGATCTTACAAAATTAATTTTATCACTAAAGTGGTTATATTTTTAAGGGGAAATAATTTACTTGGTAGTGGTCACAGCCAGCTTCTGGTCTTCTGTATGTTCAATTGCGTGACAATATTATAGTCTTCTACGGTTAGAGAAACAATTTTCTCTTGGGACTTTAGGCTTTAGCCAAAAGAGAAGGGAGAAAGAAACAATCTAGAGAAGATTTCAGTTTTCCTCAAGGCAGTTTACTTTTCAGTATTTTTTTGTTTCAATCCTTAAGGCCTTAACAAATTGCAGTATGTAATGGTTTCACTGGAAGGATCAATACCCACATCTTTTGGTGGGACTGAGGAGCCGGCTGCCTATGGTGAACTGGTGTCTATTGGTGCTATTAGCCTGGAAATGAACAAGAAATTGAGTGCTCAAATTGCCTGCATTCTTGAAACCAAGTTGTCAGTGCCCAAGTCACGGTTCTTCTTAAAATTCTATGACATTGAGGCAAGTTCTCTAAATACTAATTCTTTAAATTGTCTTGATTTTTAAATACTGTAGAACATAATGAAGATTCACTTATTCTCCATGAGAGACTAGAGTTCATTAGCTTTAGCTTTGCCATTAATCTTTTTCTCTTTTGGCACTATGACGGTGCTTTATTTGTTTGTAGGGCTATAATTGTGGATTCAATGGGTCAATCATGGCAATAGAATCAAAATGAAGGAAAGAGAATACCTGTTACTTTATTGTTATAATAATTTGTAATTGGTTTACATAGTAAATTAGTTAATTCTATATAAAATACCTTACGTATTAATAACTTTTTTCATCTACCAAGAATTTGTATTTAATTTGAGTCAAGTCTTATTCTGTCTGTAATCTCATATCCTATGCTATTAGGAAGTGCATATGTTGCCACTTGATATGGAGAATATACTCAAATATCATCATGAGTGGAATTTGAACTAATAATTCATATAACATCATACATTTCATCCTAATTACACGTTTGTTTGTTTCTTATAAGCGACCTAATTACATGTATGTTATAAGTATCCATTTCATTAAATTCATCTAAACATAAATAGATATACATACAGTCCAACCTATCCGATCAATTCAGTAAGACACTGACTACACTGATAGAGATGTCCAATGGCCAATAAAAGAACACTTGAGAGAAAGTCTGCTCCAAGTAAAAAAATTGCATTTCCTGGTTTAAAAGCTGTGGTTAAATAGAGAAATTACAATTCGTCCATCAATTTCATAGCATTCTCATACACCTTTTTGAGTATTTTATAGTAATAAGTCTGGAATAGACATGCCAAATTAGAATAACCAAAAACAAGCAAGGTTATAAAATTCTATTTCTTTTCTTTCTTCCAAACCTTTTTTTAACAGTTTCATTTCGTTCACCAAATTGAGAAACCCATCAACATGGCCTCTCCCACTCCCTCTCCCTCTCCCTCTCCTTCACCACAACAAGTCCTTCCCGTCTCAAACTCTCAAACCACCGAGTCCCAACTACCGCAATCCGCATTCCGCGGCCTCCTAACGTACATGTCGGAGTCCCTCCGCCACAGCCTCTCGAACCGCCGCCCCTGGTCGGAACTGACCGACCGCTCCGCCCTCTCGAAACCAGTGTCATTCTCGGAAGCCACGGTCCGCATCCGGCATAACATCTCCTACTTCCGCGTGAACTACTACGTCGTCGTTTCGCTCATCCTCGCGGTCTCCCTCCTCTCCAACCCTTTCTCCCTCTTGCTCCTGGTGTCCCTCCTCGCCTCGTGGCTCTTACTCTACCTCCTCCGCCCCAGCGATCAGCCCCTCCGCCTCTTCGGCCGCACCTTCTCCGACTTCGAAACGCTCTCCCTCCTGGCTGCCATCACCTTCGTCCTCCTCTTCCTCACCTCCCTGGGCTCCCTCCTCGTCACCGCCTTCACCATCTCCGTTGCGCTTGTTGCTGCTCACGCTGCCCTCAGAGTCCCAGAAGATCTCTTCCTCGACGAGCGTGACACGTCGCAGCCCGCCGGGTTCCTTTCCATTCTCCGCGCCGCCGTCGCTGTCCCCCCCACCGCTCCGCCCGTCCCCGTCCGCGGCTGATCCAACTTCCAAGCTTCCGTTTTGTTATTTAAAATTTTGCTCTGTTAATCTGCATGGTCAAGGATTGGATACATTTTCTTCTTTTATTATGGGGGGATTTTTTTTTTATTTTTTTTTTCAAACGGATATGTTACTTATTTGCTTGACAGATTTGTGCTAAATTAGATACGGTAAAATTCAACAAATTTAATGTACTTTATCATTACTATACTTGATGTATAATTTTCTTTTCTCTTTATTTAATCTGTAATTTGATTTATGAAAGGATGTCTCTCTAGTCTTTGTTTGATTTTGTGTTGGGGATTGTTTTTAGATATCATTTTTAATGGGCCTGAATAAAGATATTGGGCTTCACCATAGCCCGTCGGGCTGCTGGGATTACTTTTGGGTAGGCTTATTTAGGATTTAGAGTAATTGGTTGACAAAAGGAAAACAATTTTATTCTATCATGACTGGTAATATAGAGTTATTTTTTTATTATTTATTTCAAAATACACTTAATATTATTTATTATTGAAATACATATAAGAGTTTGATTTTTGTGTAAAATTAATTTAAAATTTTGAAAATTGTCAATCAATTTTTTTTATTATTATAGGTATAACTTTTGAAATAGTTATTACAAATCAAAATAAATTATTTTAACATATATATCAATCTATGATAAGATGAAAATATTAAAACGTTTACACTATTAATATATCTAAAATAAATTCTACATATAATGAAAAATGATTTAAAACAAAAATCACATATAAACATAATTGATATCAATATATATCAAAAAAATATATACATTGTAAATTAATTAAAAAATATGGTAAATTTTATTTTTAAAATAGTACATTATTATAAAAGTTAACAAATTTATAAATTGGGTTGTAATTATAAGGTTCAATAAGGTGATCCTTTATAATATCTTTAATAATTAATGTCTCGGTGACTCATACTTTATAATACTTCATATGATGATTCTTCACTCAACTTTCTTATTTATCATAATCATTCACTGATCAAATCTCTTTGTAGGTAGTCCTTCTCGAAACGTTGTCAATTAGTCTTATATCATTACTTGTAATGCCTAACTATTTTTTCAAAATCAATTATTGATCCTACAAACTAAACTAATGTAGAACTTCTCAATCTGTTTTGTTCTCACTCACATGCTTTTTGAAATTTTTTTCAAAAGGTCACTCATCCCATAATTGTTCCAAGCTAATCACATTTAATTGTGGAGTTCTTAAGTGATATGTTACCAAAAAGTAGATGCATTTTGGTAATATATGTAATAATAATTAATCATTTTAAGCCATCCTTAATTATATTCTCACACTTGCATAACCTTTGGATTCCTCTCTTTCGGGTGTGTATTTGATTAATTTATGTATCCCTCCTGCTAGAAGCTTGTTAGGAGCCGCTCCTTGTCCGTGTTTTATTTCTTTTACACCAACGATCACTTCTCGTTCCTGTCAATGCTCGAGATTTTACATGCCCACTAACTTCCATTTGGTTTATCCTCAAACCACACCATATTAGGAGATAGACCTACTTTGATACCATTTATAACATTCCTGATATTCAATGTCTTGGTGACTCACATTCTATGACACTTTAGTCAACTTTCTTGTTAGTCAGAATCTTCTACTAGTTATAACCCTCTATAGGTAGCCTTTTCCAAAGCATCATCAACTAATTTTGATATACCATTTGTAACATGTGACTGCTTTTTCATAATTTCACAAACCAACACAAGACTTTTCAACATGTTTTGTCTTCATTTGCATGCTTCTTGAAATTTTTTTTCAAAAGGCCACCTATCCCATAATTGTTTCAAGTCAAACACACTTAATTGTGAAATCCTTAAGTGTTAGGCTATTGAAAAACATAGTACCAATTAATCTTTTTAAGTCATCCTTAACTATACATTCTCATACTTGCATAACCTTTAGATTCCTCTCTTTTTGGTGTATATTTGATTCAATCATGTACCCCTTCTGCTTGAAACTTGTTAGGAGTTGTTCTTTGTTCGTGCTAATCTCTTTTGCATCGACGATTACTTTCCATCCTTGTTAATGTCAAGGATATTACACCCTTGGTTACCTTTTGTTTTGCTTACTCAATAAAGTTCTTAGTAGATGTTTTAGTGAGCTGGTAAAAAAAGGTTGGCTTAAATATCAATTTGATTATTGAAAAATAATATTTTTATAATTTTAGTTCTTAAGATTTTATTATTATTTTAATTCTTTAAATATTATCATTTTTGTTTTAGTCCCTATTATTAAGTAACAATATTAAATGATGTTATAACAACAATTTTAACTGTCTAGTGACTTAATACATCATCAAGGAGTTTGATAAAACAATCACATGTAATTTTTTTTCTTCAATAAATTGTGTTCTAAATTCCTATTTTTTCAAAATTGTTAAATGATGTTGAAATGTTTAATGAACGATTTAAAAATACAATTTGACAAAAAAAATTCATGTGACTATTTTGTCACACTTTTCAATGATGTAACAGGTCACTAGACTGTAACATTCATTATTATATCATTATTTAAAAGACAATAAAGATTAAAATCAAAATATTACCTTATAACAGAAACTAAAATAAAAAAACTTATAAGACCAAAATAAAAAAATGATATTTAATTTTAAATAATTTTATCCCTTTTCAATATACAAAATAAATTTTATATATGTTTTACAAAAAAAAACTGAAGAGTGGATACATAGCCCACCTTCAATTCCATATTTCATCTTCAAATACAAAACAAAATTAATACCATTTACAAACAATTTTATAAATATATTTTTTATTTGAAATTTGGTAGTAATTTTTTAATTTATTTTAGAGAAGTTTAAAAAATAAATTATTATTTCTTTACATTTACATTGAATTAATTTGAATAAGCAAGAAAGATAATGAAAAAGGTAAGTTATTAATTTGATTTCTATTTTTAATATGTTTTTGTTTTATGTGAGACGTGTGTTTAAAAAAAGCAGTCGAGGAAAGTTCAATTACATAAAATATAATTGATTTTGAAAATAATATTCAAGTCCTAGAAATAAATATGAATATAAAAATATCCTAGAGAAAAATTATACCACACAAATAAATATTTCACGTCAAAGCATATTAACATTTGCATAAAAATTTACTAATATTTAATTTAGGATAAAGAAATGTCATGTATGAATTAAATATTTTACACAAAACATATTAATATATGAATTATTTTGATAATTAAAAGTTACAGATTAATTAAATATTTTTTATATAAATTTATTTAATTATAAAATTTTTACTAAGTCAATTTCATAATATTATTGATAGATTTTTTTATTTTCTATAATTATATATATAATAAATAAAATTAATAGTTCATGTGATGCACAACTCACTACATGCTAGTTAATATAAATATACCTTAAAGGCTATTTTTAATCTTTACATTATAGGAGAATTAAGTTTTAAATAAAAATATAATTATTTTTACATACATAATTAATATAAAATTCAGATGTACAATAATCTTAACTAAATATATTACAAAATATATCATATTTTTAATCCGACATGATATTTACTTTATATAAGTTATTCAAACAAAAATTATTATTTCTCCTTTTCAAAATGATTGGTGTTTAAATTTTTTTTACATAAATTAAGAATAATAATAAATAATTTACTTTTTGAAGCAATTTACTAGAATATTTTTTTTAAAATACATTACTTGTAATAATTGGATATTTAATAATGGTAGTGGAAAATTTGATAAATATAATATTTAAAAGTCATTAAATTGATGTAATTTATTTTGAACAAAATTAAAATTAAAGACTTAATGTTTGAATTGATAATAATGATGAAGTTTATTACCACTACTAATAGTAGAAAGATTCATAAGTGATGACAATTGTCTCTATGAAACAGTAAATTACATAAATAACCTAGGATAGAAGATAAACTAAGAAACTCTCAGACAATAATTAAATAACTTTTATATATAAGAATTGCAATGTAAGAATGAAAGAAAGATGTTATCCAATGATATCATAGAATTCAACATTAGTACAAAGGAAAGTTGACGAAGGAAGGAAGGAAGGTAGAATGGGTTATAATCCCTAACGAGTGAGAAATAAGAATGGAGAATGCAAGGATTAACCACATAAGGTACCTAAGAAATGTACATAAACTCTAGTGAGTCTTTAGGGGTAAATAAGGTGACAAGTTGTGAACCACTAAAAGAGAAGAGGGTGTCATGAAACTGACTTGGTGTCCCCAATAAAGCGGAACATTACTAAGATTTGGTTGAGAGTATCTTGTACCCAATACCAGATAAAATATGTACTCCTAATCATCAACCCAAAATGCAAACTTGGATTATTGTTGATACACTCATATAAGTCCTCTCGAAGTTAGCAGTGACGATGCCTACGAAGGGTCCTAAATCAAGTAGAAATCCTAATTAGACATATTACAGTAAGATGATAGTCTACGATAGATAGAGATGATATTTATATGTGTGTATTTGCTTAAGGATAAATGACTCACTCCTAAAATCCCACATTTTAAATATAGATGGTGAACAGGTTCCGACCTCCTTTTCACTTGACAATAATACCTTGGAAGGTCAATAGACGCATGATAGGACAAAGGGAGATGAAATATTCATATGCTATGTCAAATTTGTCTTTAGACCTCCACATATTATAACTTCATGACAATTTCATCATATAGACATCTTAGTAATCTTATCCTAGACTCCACTAGCTAGACACATGGACATTCCTCTAGATGTTCCTACAGTACGTCGACGTGCTCAAACCCCTTAACGTTGAGACTTATCCATAGGTTTAATCTCAGTAAATAGTCGAGGTAGAGAAGAGGAATCCTCAGAAGAAGATCTCTCGAAGTGTTCAGATTATGAATGTATGAAGGAACACAAATGTTTTGATAATTTAGAATTTATATTTTTGTGTAATATATTAATTAGCTACTTTGGAAGAATGTAATGATAACTTGACTTGATCTTATTGTATTAAATGAAACATTATAGGTACTTGAGTACGAGGTTGTTAATTAGGCCTCTTTTAAATTATAATCTCTAATAAATTAAGATTTAAAAATTTAATTGAAATAAAATAATTAATTTTTTTTAGAAATTAAAATAAATAAAAAGGACGTTATATATTTTAAAGATGAAGGAATATTATGTTGTGATGTAGTTAGAGTTGAAGTGAGATGTCAAAAGATTCATAAGAAGTTTTGCTTCATCATTGTTGCATTTTTAGCAAAGGAAAAGTGTCAGGTAACCTAATATTTGGTGACGAACATAATACAATATATTTATTTATTTGAATATTATTATATTTATAAATTATTTTAATATTTGTATAAAAAGAAATGTGTGCTAATGTTTTAAGTCATTATGCTCTCTTACTTTAATGTGTGCTAAGGATCATTGAGTGTTAGTTCAATTGCATGAACATTGTGTATTAATTGTTATAAATTTTCTGTTATTTGTATTAAATTTCTATTGATGTGTCACCTCTTAAATAAATTTTGTTTCTGCTCATCTTTATTACATTTATTTTATTTGGTACAATATAAAAAAATTGACACGATGATAGTAATATAAATATTTAATTAAATTAAATTTTTAAATATGTGATTAAAAAAATATAATATCATGTAATTTATATATACTTTATATATATTTTATCTTTTATTTTATTATTTATATACAATAAAGTATATAAATAATTTTGATTTTTTCATCATCGTATGTTGTTTTTTCAAGAGTGAAGAATAAGTACTGTCTAAAAATTATGGTTTGTAATGCAAAAAATTAAAATTATTGAAAATAAAAATTATTGTATATAAATAAGTGTTTCAGAAAAATATTATATAATTCATTTTATTTAAAATTTTAATTTTTTTTTATTTTATTTAAGATTTTTGTATTCTTGTATTAATCTTTTAACTTTCAATATTTTCTATGATTAAAAATGACATTAAAATTGAAATAGATACCATGCAATGCACCAGTGGGAAACTAGTTCAACACACGCCAATGTGTTTACAAAAACACCTTTCCTGTTCTAGAAATTTATTTGTTCGTCTCTTAAAAATTAATAAATGATAATTAAAACAATTCATGATTAATAATACATGACCATATATATAATGATCATGTTAATCAGTTTACAACTACATGTTAATTTTGTTGGTAGTTGAAGTTAGTGATCAAAACATTAGCAATAACCAGTAATTTGTTCATCCAACAACACAGAAAAACTAGAGCACTGCAAAAATCAATCACATATTCTATCCACCATTTATTTATCAATGCATAAAGTAGAAAAGTATAAAAAAAACAACAAATGTGATTAAAAACAACAAATTGCTGTAGAACACCTAGTGTCTTCTGGGTGAAACCAAGCTTTGAACATAAGCCTTATTACCATATACACAAAGTATATTGCAGGAAAATTCACTGTGTTCTGCCGTATTATTTCTCCCATCATAAAAAATTGCAAACATTTGATTATATGTATCATGAATCATGAGGACACGGCCATTCTCAAACACGCACAACGGTATTAAATCACCGCGTGGCTTGCAATGAATTTGAAGAAGATCATCAACAAGAATGTGCAGCAATAGAGTCCAAGATTCCTGATTCCCAAACTCCTTCATTTGCCATATGGTAAAACGATTCGTCTTGTGGTTGTGAAGAAAAAGACTCAAACAATCCTTCAAAACCCCAAAACTTGGACTTTCATTAGAGTGAAGTTCATTTTCAATGTAGCGGAAATCATTGGTGTGGACTCCATCAAGACCAAGAGGCATCAACCATTGTGTGTATGTCTCAGTCACAAGATCAAGCGAAACAATCACCAATTTATCAACTGTAACATCCAAGTTACCATTAAGTGTTGACGCTAACCAATTAAGAGTGCCATTTAGATATACTCCATCAGCGTCCATTGAAGTGGGATCAGCAGGGAAAGTTTGAATGTTTCTCCAACCGTTATCATCACTTATGCTGCAAATTTTCGCGTCAAAGGATTTTGGTGAATCTTCCTCAGAAGTGGTAATGACTACTACCTTGTAAGTATCCCTTACATCATCATAGCCAAACCCATACATAAAGGGAGAATAGGTCTCACGAAGGACTAAAACACATTGCGGGTTTTCAAATGTTTCTTTAGTAGCTGGGTTCCATAAGCATAACATGCATCCTTCCCTAGAACCCGTGTTAATTTCATCAACGAAGCAGACTAAGCCATTGCAAGATCCGTGAATCGTGTACCTGTTATTGAGGCCAAATCCGAGGCCATCATCTTGGGCAATGTAAGATAATGGATCCTCTATTAAAGAACCAACGTGACAGGGAAGGACAAAAGAACGATTCATGGAGAAAGGCCAGTACTCTAATAAGAAGTAGGCGTTTTTGGGTGATCTATGAAGGTGCAGTTTCACGAAACTTGGATCGGAGATGAAGGATTGAAACTGTTTGCACACACACATGAATCGTAACAGAGATTTCACTGGAAGCCATGACAGAATTTCCTTCACAAGTTCATCAAACAGAATAGGTGATGTCATCTTCTGGTGGCTGGTTTTGGCTTTGGTATCATGTTATGCCACTCACTTTTATAACCTGAAAGACAAAATAGACAAGGAAAAGTGTCTCTGATTTTCTTTTTAAAAATAAAAATAAAATAAAAGATAGAGGCTGTAAGATAAATAAAAATAATTAGTGTAAGTAGTTACAATTGAACGTAGTGGAGGTTGAAACTAAAGATAGTGAAATGATTTGCAAAATATGTAAGAAAAAAAAAACATCTAAACAAATGTAGAAACCAAATCAGAATATCATTTTTATTTATTATTATAGATAATCGAGAGCATCTTGGAGATTACTATGTCTTGGATTTTAAAGTAGTTTTAAACAAATATGAATAAATTTAGTATAAGTAATTTTTTCTTTTGATTTTATTCATCATAATTTTAAATTTCTTGAAATAAAATTAAACTTAAATACATTTATAAGTTTAAAAACATCAACTTAATTTTCGTACCATCTGTTTAAAGATTTCTATACTGTCAAAAAAATAGAAATCATATTAAGTGTAAATTTTAAAGTAATTACTTTTATTTTTATATGACTAAAATTCATATTTTTAATATATAATTATATTATAATTAAAATTTATAAAAATAAATATATTTTAATGTATGGATTATATCTTATATATTTTCTAACGGAAATTTTTTAACAAAAAATTAAATTGAGAAATAAAGATAAAAACAATAAATTAAAAGAAACAAATGATTAAAAAATCAAGTTACAATCTTATTCAGCTCAACACCTCTTGCCACACTCTTGTAGAGGCTACAATGTAATTATTTTTTGGTAAGCAAAAAATTTATAGAGAAAAGTTTTAAATGGTAAAGCACAAGTAATGCTAACCCAAGCACCTAAGGAAAGGAGCATAGGCTGCAATGTGATATGTGTTTAATTTATTATTTAAACGTGTCTACAAATTATAATTTAACATTATATCTATAATTAAGTATTTATTTATAATTGATAACATTGAATTTAAAAAAATATGGGAAAAGATTAAATTTTACAGATTATATTATATATACAAAGAAATATTCATTAAATCTTAGACATAACAAATAAATATATGTTATTCTATAGTAATCTGATTGCAGATATGACAGGTTAAAAAGTGATATTCTGTCATAAATTTAATTCAAAGAAGATTAGCTTACCTTTACATGCCATGAAATAAGTTACAACAAATTGTCTCCTAAAGTAGAAAGTTAATTATGGATTATACATGTATTTTAAAATTTGAGTAAAAGTAAAAAATAAAAGTAAAAAAATATACAAGAGAAAATTTTTATGATTGTCAAATAATATTGAAATCCCATATTTAAAAAACACAAAATACAATATGAGACATCTTTATTATTAGTAATAATTTTATTAAATAAAAATTAAAGTGATACAACTTTTCAAATTGAATATAAATTTATAAAAAAAAATTATTTGAAATAAGTCATGTCATTTCTCAGTTTTATATTTTCTTTCTGTTACATCTTAGTTGATTAATTTTATATTACCTGCCAAAATTCAAATTTTAAAATTTAAATTGAGATTAATTTACTATAAGAAATAGAAATTGAGATAAATAAAATATATCAAACGAATAAAATATGAGATAATTTTTAAAAATATTTTAATTAAAATTATGTTTGACATATTTTATGATTATTATAACAATGATAATGATAATAATAATAACCGTAATAATAATGATAATAATATTAATAATTATTGCAGTGTCTCTGATGGTGTGATATAACAATATCTTTTATAAATTTTTTTATATTAATAAATAAAACAGCAAGAAAAATATTGAAAACTTTACCAAAACTAAATCTATTCATATTTGATTAAAAGTCTTTGAAAATCGGTGAGATAGTATTCTGCAAGATTGGTCCCATTATCTACTTTAATTTCGATAACCAACAATGAAGATTTCTCTATATTATAAATGATATTATATTATATGATATTATTTCCAGAGTATTTAATTTGTCTTTCATTTTAATTTTCATTTCAATTGAGGTTAAATTCAGTGATGGGCATGCACGGTTGCATTTGAAGTATCAAGTAACGTGAGGTACTCAGACGACACTCTGAATCTTCACCTTATCTATGTCTGTCCTGTCCGTTCCTTATTAGAGAACCCACCATTCCCCATACGATCTTAATTGAAAGATTGTTTGAGTCTTTTTCTTCACGATCACAAGACAAACCGTGTTTTCATATGGAAATTGAACGAGTTTGGGGATCAAAAATCTTGCACTCAATTGCTGAACACAGCGATTCAGGACTTTCAAACTGATTGCATGCAATGTGATTATTTACTACCATTGTGCAAGTTAGACAATGTTGTTGTCCTCGTCATTGACTCTACATATCTTCCATTGTGAGCAAATTTTAATGATGGGAGAAAAAATTCAGTAAAACATGGTGAAATTTCTTCAACATACTTGGTTTCGCCTAAAAGATATTAGGTGTTCTTCTATAGCATATCGTTGTTTTTAATTGCATTTATTATTTTTAATCTTTATTTTTTTGTATGCACTGATAAACAAATGGTGGATAGAATTTGTAGATGATTTTGTAGTGCCCTAGTTTTTCTGTGATAGATGATGATTTATCCGTTATTGCTAATGGTTTGATCATTACAAGAATTTTTAAATTTTGATATTAACCTTGACTGCCAATAAATTTTTTAGTTAATTCTAAACTAATTAACATGATTACTTGATTATGTTTTATTAATCATGAAAGTTGACCCCCTTAATTTTAATTATTATTTGTTTATTGTTATGAGAGGAAAAAATAATTTCCTAGAACATTAAAACTATGAGTGTGTTTGTAAACACGTTAAAACGTCTTTGAATGGTAATTTAACAAATTTTCTCTTTCATGTTTTGTCGTGCATACTAGTTACAGTAACAATGGCAACTGGATTTAACTTCTAACTCTAGCACAATACATATGTATGACAATTTGTTTAAAATATGATGATTGATGAGAAATGTTCAAGTTCGAAGTTAAAACTAGCTTCTTATGTCTGCAAATTGACATCATTTCAAACTTGCTATGTCTAAAATATAAACATGTTATACTGGTGATTGGCAAGTTAGTTATTGGACAGTTAACAAGCAGAAAATTCTTAACTTTGTAAACAGATGGTCTACACTTTGTTACATGAACAGATGGCACCTAAAGATAGTTATTTCTTTAGATGCTTGGGGCGTACCAGTACCAACTAAAGTTTCAGTTTTTGCATGGAGAGTGCTTCTTGACAGAATTCAAACAAGGAGCAACCTGAAAAAGAGAAATGTTTTGCAGCATACTGTGGAAGTTTGATATCCATTGTGCTGTCAAGTTGAAGTGTCTACCTGTCATTTTATGTTTTCTTGTCCTTTTTCTTCTGCTATATGGAAACAATGTTATAGCCGATTGGCAACTCAGATAGTCATGCCTCAAGATTGCAGGAGCCATTTTTTACAGTATGTGCATGGTCTATCAGGGAAGGAATCTCTAAAGGCTTAATGGGTTGTGTGGTTTGCAACAATCAGGAGCTGCAAAGAAAAGTGTCATTTTCAAAATTTAGATCTTGACCCTGCATATGCTGAGAACGCACTGAGTCTAATAAAATTTAGACCTTGGTCTTGGTTAAGTTTCAAGGTAGAGGGTTTCCATTTTCATAATTTATATTATGAATGGTCAATGATTCAATGTACTGCTTAAAAGCTATGTAGTAAGTACCCATTTGTATATGGGTTTGGATACCCTTGTACCTATAATTAATATATTTTGTCTTTGCTATAAAAAAAAATCAGCAAATCCTTAAGCTTCATATATTTTGATCAGTTTTGTTCACAGGATTCAATTGTTAATATATGTTCTCTTCTTTAAGAACTCTATTATTTAGGAGATGATAGATGAGACGGTTCAAGAAATGGATAGTTAGACAACTCCTGCTTATTGTCTATGCTTTCTTTAGTTGGTTTTCATTCCCTGCCTATTTTCTTGTTAATGTATAGCTAGCTTTCTCTTTCTTGTTGTGCTGTGAATTTTTTATGTATGTATATATATAAATTATTTAAATAACATTGCTGTAATTAGTTGTAGATTTTGAAGAGAAAAACAGGCATTGATATGCCTAATTTTACATTTTTAAGTATGTTAGCATTACAAATAAGTATAAACTAGAAACGTAGCAGCTTTATAATGGATGATGTTATAGTTTGGTTGCTGACTTTCTTTTTGTCTGTTGTAAAACATGAGTAAAGTTACATCGCTCTTGTGTATCTCATTTTTAATCCTTATAAGACTTATAGAAGTCTTTGTTACTTCGCAGCTGTCAAATGTTCTGAAGTTGATAGACTAAAGGATTCGGGTCATACATATGTTGTATGATAGAGTTAAAAAATAAAGCTAGTTGCCATTAATGGTTTCTTTAGTTGTCCCAGTTTACTATATATTATAACATCCGGGGAAGTTTGGCGAATTTAAAACATGATGAGAACTGTTTAAGTTAAAAGTTAAAACTAGTTTCTTAAGTCTGCAAATTGGGACCAATTCAAACTTCTTATATATGTCTAAAATACAAACTTGTTATATTGGCTATTCACAAGTAACAAGCAGCAAAGCCAATGTAGAAATTGCCTCCAATATATATAAAAAAGACTTTTTATCTAGGATATGTTTGGAGAATCTTATTCAAGATCATTTCTAAAAGAAAAAAAAATTAAAATGAATTTAACATTAATTTATGTATGAAGTTGTAAAAACCCTTACATATTTTTTAAAAAAATCATACGAAATAATTTTTATAAATTATTTTATGTATAAATTAACTTTAACTTATGAAAAAAAAAATTATTTTTTCTTTTTATTTTTTTCTTCTAAAAATGTTTCTTAATAAATTTACTCAAATAAATTTTAATAAACTGATATTACTAAATTATAGCCAACAGTAAAGATCCAATAAGTATTTTTTATTCTGTTGAACCAATTTGAATTAAACTTAAAAAAACCAATCAGTTTTAAAAAAAAAAACAAATTAGTTCATTTTATAAAAGTGATTTAGTTAATCAAATTATTTTAAAAAATGGTTCAAAAATAGATCGTTTAGTTTTAAAAAAAAATCTAAAATTTGCATAGCTATAATGAAATTGGCCAACACTATGCCCCAATATTAAATTTATGCAAAATAATGTGATTAAAATTAAAAAGTATACCTAATATAGGTTTTTTTATGCCTTTTCTGACCATTTTCCACCTTCAAAGGAATTGAAAGGAATTTGGAGACTAGCAACTTGTTCATTAAACCAATGAAAGCAATTTATTTCTCAACAAATTGGGTTATACTATAGTTTCCAAATTATAAAAAACATATTAATATTCAAGAAAAAATAT
The DNA here is from genome assembly GCA_026544285.1 of Pachyrhizus erosus. NCBI lineage: Eukaryota > Viridiplantae > Streptophyta > Magnoliopsida > Fabales > Fabaceae > Pachyrhizus > Pachyrhizus erosus. Next base: position 12,776 of record JAMLFT010001095.1, on the reverse strand, counting down.
AAATAAATAACTCTATAAAACAATCTCATGTACATTACACATATCTACAATCTAATTACAAATTATATAATATGATATTATTTAACTAACTACACTTTTAACTTTTTATCTTTTTGTTTAGATTCAATATAGTTTTTTTATCTTATATAAAATTCAATTAGTCCTTTATCTTTTGAATTTGGATCAATTTGATCCTTTATCTAGTTATAATATATAAAAGTCTCCTCCACAATATCATTATTTATTTGATAATATATTTAATAAAATTTAAATTTAAATAATTATATAATTTTGCTCTCATATAATATAATTATTAATTTATAATTTGAATCTTGACCTGTTTTTATATTAAATTGTTCTCTCTATGTGATATATTTATTTTTTATGATCATTTTTAAGTAATTGTTATAAAATAAATTTATTTTTAAAGTAAATAAATTTATTTCTACTTTCAATTTGAATTTCTTAAGATTACGACGCACTTTCCCATTATCACAACCATGACTATGATGATTCGGATATTACATTTGATGAATTGGTGATTGTTTCACTTGATCTTGAGAATGAGACATACACACAGTTGTTGCTGCCTCTTGGTCTTGATGAAGTCCACGCAAATGATTTCTGTTTTGAAGATGAACTCCGGACTTATGAAAGTCAAAATGTTGGGGTTTTGAAGGATTGTTTGAGTCTTTTTCTTCGCAATCAAAAGACAAATCATTTAACCATATGGCAAATGAAGGAGTTTGGGAAGCAGGAATCTTGGACTCGCTTGTTAAACATTGCTACTCAAGATCTTCAAATTGATTACAGGGGACATGATTCTGAATTATTACCACTTTGCATGTTTGAGAATGGAGGCAATTCCTAGCATAATGGTAAAGCTTGGTTGGTCGTCGATTTGAATTTAGAAATAACCTATTTGTATATGCAAGGATAAGGTTTTAATTTTTTTTTATTGATAAATAAATTAGGATCTAGAATTTGTGGCTGATTTTTTCTATATGTTTTATTAATAAGTGGAGGGCAGTTGCTAGTACAGCTAAAATTGTGCCTCAGTAACCAGTATCATACCTTCGCGTACAATATTTATTTTTATGATTGATAAATAAATGAGAATAAAATTTGTGGGTGATTTTTGCTTGATCTTATGATTATGTATTATTAATCTTGAAAAGTTGATCCTTTTTTTTATTTATCATCTGTTAATTGTTAACAGAGGAAAAATAACTTCGTAGAACAGTAAACCTCTGACATCAATTAAAAACTTATAACAGTAATTGAACTATGCATTACTTAGATCGATTATATATACATTATTTAAATAACTTTGCTTTAGTTAGTTGTATGCGTAATTTTGGATTTTTAAGTATGTTAACATTACAAATAACGATAAACCAGAAAAGCAGGCACTATATAATTGATGATGATTAGTTTGGTTGCTAAGTTTCTTTTTGTCTGTTGTAAAACCTGTTATAATAGAAGTCTTTGTAACTTATTTTGATGTAACCATTTCCTCCCTCTTTACTTCGCAGGGGCCGAATGTTCTGAAGTTGATATGAGACTAATGGGTTCAGGTCATACATGTGTAGTATGAGAGTTAGAAGTTAAAGCTAGTTGCCATTGTTTATATAGTTGTCCTAGTTTACTATTATAACTTCCAGGGAAGTTTGGCAAATTTATAATAAAAAAGTTAAAACTACTTTCTATTGTCTGCAAATTGGCATCAATTCAAACTTGTTATATATGTCTAAAATACAAACATGATATAATGGTGATTGACAAGTAAGGCGCAGCAAAGCCATTTGAGAAATTGGCTCCAGTTTATACAAAAAATGCCATCTAATCCAGTGAGCTAATATTACTAAATTATAGCCAACAGTAAAGATCCAATGACTACTACTCATTCTACCGATTTCTATTCATAATGGCAGTAAAAGCTCATATATGTGTTGAAATGTTAGTCTATATTATGAAAGACACAGAAGAGTGAAGGTGATATCGTGAAACAGATATGGTGTTATTGGATGGGAGAGAGAAAAAAAATGAGAAGTATTGAACCGGTGCTTATATTGTTGAGGTCTCGATGTACATCGTTGATATTATTAATTTATTATGCTGAACAGAGTACTTTATTCTTAAATGACTCATGCAGCTAGTGAACGAAGTTCATTGTTATGAAAAAATGTATTTTGTGAATTCCCTTCTAGCCACAGTAAATATTGTCATCATGTAATGTATTTTTCCCCAGTTTCTCCATGATTTTTCTCAAATGGATATTGCAACAATGCCATTGCAGATCTGAGAGCTAAAAAATCTTTTTTAATCAATACAAAATACGCAATAAACCAATAGGTAAACAATATTCCAAGAATTTCACTTATAAAACCATAGAAACAAATTACTAATCAACATGAATAATCAAATTAATGTAAATTGTCAGATTTGACACCCCACGAAAAGCAGCAAAATTCAGCATCAAGTTACTTGGATGAAGCGCCATCCTTCTTCCCAGAAAGGTAACTACTCAAAACAAAATATCCATTAATTCAGGCTTAGACATGAAAATCAGAATTCATAGTGTAGTTTTAATATCAAATGCTAAGTTGCGTACCCATTCCCCCTTGCCCAACGGGAGAGTTGACATAATTGCACGGCCTCATTGGATGCATGGCAACAAAGTAGTAGATAGTTTCGAGGTCGCACCATCCATGCAAATCTCATGAACAATGCTGAATAAACACACATCACTGCAGCACCAACAAAGACAAGAAATAAAAAAAAAAAAAAAAAAATTAAACACAATGTATGCTATCGCTGAGAACATTCCAAGTTCCCTTGAGAACAGATATTTTTGACCTGCTGTCATGTTGCCAGAGATCATTTCTGGTGATTTCTTCATGTCCATCAAACCCTGAAAACAAACACATGACAATTTAGTCATATGAGAGCATGGGATGGCATATGAGACCCTTTTAAGTTGTCAGAATAACATATATCATAGGCAAATTAATGTTTAAAGAACTATACTATAATGGAATAAAAGGAATGTAACCTACGGCAGCAACAAAGCCCCAATTGGCAACAGGTCCCCAAAAATGTGCTGTTTTTGGACCAACTGGGCTGTTCCAAAATGCTCGGAAATTAGAAGCCATGTGTTAATAGTGTTCTGATTGTCAACATAAAACACAAGTTAGATGTTTAGTAGATATTTCATATAACTGTAATATTCATTATATGAAAAGAATCTCCTTTTTGAGAAAATAGTATCCGTACTAGTATCTTGAGAATCTCTTTTTATATTATCGTTCAATTATAAACCATCATATATCATAAGTATGTTAAATTTGATAATAAATATCTTCAAATTCATATTGAAGATGATTTTTAATTGGTTGACATTATAAAATCTTTTAATAAGCCATTCCTATTAAACTCTTTTTTTTTTTTTCTTATTCCAGAAAACCTAAATGATTATACAATCAGAAAGCAAACAATTCTGGTAGGAGGGCAAGGAGAAGCACAGACAATGATATCATTTTAATGATCCTTTACCAGAAGAGAAGTAATCATGTCTTGATATTCCAGTTAATTCATCTTCAGAGCATTTTCTTACTTTTACCAGCATTCAAAAATAAACAGATAATGATTAAAAAAATTAAAGCTCGTGCTCATCTGTGATTTGTCACTGGATTCAAGCAATTATGAGATCAAAGGTTATGCAAATAATGTGATGAACGCGCATTTTTCATATCAACCTCGTAGCCTCACTAATTGACCTAACATTGGAATCAAACTTTCAACATAGCCAAAAACAAAAAACTTCTCCTGCTACAACCACATAACTTCATTCATATTACATCGTGTCTACACACACAAACTTCTGCAACTGCGTTATCTCAACAATCGCATGTCACGCATTCACATTTGGCATGTTGCAAAGAGCATAATGTTTTTAGCCTTGATAAAGAAAAATCTTTAGGATAAACACCAATTATCTTGGATTTGGCCATTGATGAAGTGGCTATAAAACAAAAGAAACAAAAAAATACTAAACATTCCCAATCAGCAAAAAATAAATAAATGTTGAATTATATGATACAAAAATAAATAAATAAATAAAAAGAAGCCTCAAAATAAACCCAGTAGAAACAAATTAACTTTCACAAGCACACCTATTGTACATGTGTTGATGAAAACAATTATGTGATGTGAAAAAAAATGGAAGAGAGGTACTTGACCTTATGGAACTAGAGAGATTACTGGGAAAGGACAGACAAAAAGAGAAAGGTTGATAGTGAAATGACAGATGCATGCAAATGTGGACCCAATCAACTAATTGGATTTTGTTGAATGGTAAGGAAAGTTAGTAGGAGTAAGAAAACGTGTTGGACCGTAGGAGAACAAGGTTCACTAATAACCATCAATCAACAATTTGGTTATGGTCATAATGGTCACTACCCAGGGCCCAAAGTTTGGATGCTTTGCATTGATGATAGATATAGTTGTGTCTAGAAACTGTATGAAGTCTCAAAATTTATATTTTAACTTTAATTTAATATAACTTGTTAATTTTTCTCAAAAAAAATATAACTTTTCAAATTTTATTTTATTTTTTATTGATTATAATTATTTTTTATCAAGGTTATATAAGTAGTATTTCTAACATTTCACTGTCAATAAATAAAATGACAATTCATTTAATCTATCATTTAACATAGTAAATATTAAATAAAATTTTAATAATCTTAATTTTAAAAATATTTTTTAGCAATAATACAAGAATTTTCAATAAAATCTTAAATAAAATTTCTATATTTGAGAAAGAATATATGTTTATATAATTTAATATTTTAGTGGAATATGAATTTTTGTTATTTGTACTTCTTACAATATTTTTATTTTTTTTAAAAAAAAAAACTTAAGATCTTCAATATTATAATATTGATTAGAACTTTTCAAAATTAATACATTATTTTTTCAATCTATTTTCATCTAAAGTTGATAATCGTTTAATTAATAATCTTAATACTACATAATCTTACTAATAAAAATAATAATAAACAATATATCGTTTCATAATAAAAAAAATTACCTAATAATTTAAATTAATAATAAATATGTTAAAAAAAGTATGATTAATTTAAAACCATAGACAATTACCTCATTAGGCTTACTATTCTCACTACTCTATATATGGATGATTCACATTAAGGTGCATGAAGAAAATTAAAAAAAAAAAGTGAGATTAAACAAAAAATAATAAATGAAATGGATAAAGTTACATCTTATTCTTTAGGTGGATTCAAATGCCGATCCTTTGTTATTATGTTAGTCTAAATAAAATTAGGTTTAAATCTATTAAATAAGATATAAAATTCAAGTTTTATGAATAAATAATATATGATTGAAAAAAGAAATCATAATAAAAATAATAGTTAAGTTTTTTAATGATTACAAGTACAACATGACAACAACAAAAATTCATCCTTCACTTCATATTATTGATTCTATCTTTTCAATTAAATATTATGAAATAAGAGAAGAAAATATTCACGTTTTCTTAGTTGGTAAAGATTTTAGTAAGAAAATGTTTAATGTACACTCTATTTTTGGAGTGTGTGATGAAAGAAAGAGAGATAAAAAAATTGATAGAAATGAAAAATTATATAATATAAAATAGAGAGAATGAGGGAGATTAAAAAATTATGAAAGTAAAACAAAAGAAAATTAGATATACAATAATAATCCTTTCAAATGTGAGTGAAGATAGGCTTACACTTGTTTGATAGTCAAAATTGAGTTAAAAAACTATTCTTAAAATTGAAATTGAAGCAAGTTTTTTTAATTGATGTATTTATTAAATTTAGAAAATTAGTTTTAAATATCAAGTTCAAAAGAAGAAGAAGAAAAGTGAAAGATTTAAAACCTACATATTATAATTTCCTTTGACTTTTTTTTTTTTTCAAAATAGCTAAAGACAAACAGTCATATAGAAATTTGGTTCTGGAATATATAACTTAAAAATCGAATTTGAACCTGGATTCTCATTAAACCCCTCTACTAATGGTTTACCTTTTGAATGGTTAACCTAAAAATCTAATAAATGTGTTTAGAATATCATGCCATGACATGTTAGGTTTTTTCTAGTGGGGATGACCAATTAAGTGGTCTATCAATGGACCATGATTGTAAACAGTAGGATATATTAGTAAAAATTTGAATGGTAAATATGGATTACTTTTAACCGATCGTACCTGTTTGTACAATATTATATATATTGTAATTATTTGCTTTTTGTTATTCTAAAAGGTAATTCTATTTAAATTGGATTGTCCCTCTAAAATTACTTATTAGTCCCACATGAAAGATATAAATTTAAAGGTCCACGATTAAAAAAATAAATAATTAAAATTAAGTAAATTCAAAGGTTCAAATTAAGTTGTCTACTATGGGAGATATGTTAAATCTTTAACCCTAATTTCCGCATTTGATTTGTATTGATTTAACAATGCACCTGCGAGGATAAGTTTCTTGGAGCATGATTAACAACGAATTTTCCATGGAAGGTTTACTTGTTATTCATAATTAATTATGTATATAAATATAATTAATTTTTTCATAAAATAATAAAAATATATGAATATAATTTTTTATAGTTATTAATTTGTGCTTATGATATTAATGATTAAATATATTTCATAAGTGATTAATAGTATAAAAAAATTATAAAAACATTTAAAAATAATTAACTTTATCTTATAGATATCTAAAAATAAATAAATGTGTGAAAATAATTATTAATCTTGTGACATTAGTAGTTAAATATCTATTACAAGTAATTAATGAAAATATGATCAAGATTTTAAATACTAATGTTGACTGTACTTAATTAACAAGACGATTTTAGTTAAATATCTCTAATGGTAATTCACTGTACTTACGTAACTACTAGACGATTTTAATTTTTCGTCCTAAACAACGTTCACTGTACTTATTTTTTACTTTGACCTCCAATCCCGACACTGTTGGTGATTGGTGTAGGTGAAGGAAAATGGACGACGAAGACTTAAATAAATATTTCTTCTATTTTATTTTAATTATCTTGTAAAAAAATTATTTTAAAATAATTATTTATTTTATTTTATTTTATTTTTATATAAAAATTATCTTAAAATAATTATTATTTTTATTTTTCAATATAATATTAATTATTTTTTATTGATACTTTTAATATATTTTTTAAGATTAGTATTATCTTTTATTGTATTCAATAAAATTAATTTAATAAAATTGTGACTTTCTCTTATCTATAAAAAAGACATAGGACGATAATTATAATGAGACAGAAAATATCATTTTAACTTATCGATATAATGTTAATTTTTTTATTTATTTATATCTTAATTTTTTTTTTAAATATTAAAAAAAATTATTTATTAAATAAAAAAGAATAAAAATTTTATTAAATTAATCTTAATATTAATTAATTTTATTAAATATAATACAAGATAATAATAATATTAAAAAACATATTAAAAATATAAATAAAAATATTAATTAATAATACATTAAAAAATCAAAATAATTATTATTATAAGACAAAAAATTTCTTATCCAACAATTAAAATGGAACATAAGGAATATATAATTTAAACATCAACTGTTAGTTTATTTTATTTTCTTTTTATTTGATTTTTAAAGTTTGAAATAAAAAATGTAATAGTAATTTTTTGTAATTTTGGTACAATAATTATAAATTTTTTATTTTCGTTTCATAATAATTGTATATATATATAAATTAATTAAAGATTAAATAAAAAATAGAGAAATAATTGATAAAAATATAATATTATTTATAACTTGGAAAGTAATAGATGAATTAAAATCTTTGAATGAAGGTAGTAGTAAAAAAATGGGATAACCCTGGCTCATCTAATTCGGTGCATGGCAGAACGCGTTATGTTTCGTTTTCCAACTGTAGCCATCCAATTCCTTCGTGAAATGATATATGGTGAGCTTTTAGCTAAAACGATGTATGCACGTGCATCATAATTATTTCATTTTCAAAATCAAACTATTTTATTAAATAATACTATTAAGTTATTGATGTATTTTCAATTAAAATTGTTCGCTGCGTTATGTTTTTAACAAATATTTTAAAATAATTTTATTGATGATACTTTCATAAATTTGAATCAATTGTCTAAATGACGTAATTCTAATACAGCATCCAATTATATTTTTACGTCTTAACTATTTATGTGTCCTAAACGTGAAATTTAATATTCTTAGTTAAATTTAAAAATATAATTTTGAGACATAGTTATAATTTTCCAATCATTTTTAACTCACTTATATCTTGTTTACCATTCTCTACTAGCTATATGATCACTTAACAAAGAGAAATACTAAAATAAAACAAACGAAAAAAAATTGCAAAGACTAAAGTAGACAAAAAAAGAATTAAGATAACCAAAACAAAAACAGTCATATATCATGAGTACTAAAAAGTTATTTAATTCTTATTCTAATTATATATATATCAGTAAAAAAAAATTTCATCAAGAATAAAAAATTAATACCTTTTATAGTAAATAATTTTATAATATGCATTTAAGTTAATTGAATGAATTTACTTAATTGTGAATCGATTGCTACATTTTTTTTCAAAAAGAAAATCTTTCTTTTTAAAAAAAAAATTTATTCACTTTTAAAAAAGTAATGTATTTTTTTTTTTTGGCTTTTCAAAACAATCAAAAGTTAAAAAAGATAAAAAGATCCTATTAAAATTAGTAGTTATTTTGAATAGTTTCTCATAAAAATATATGCTTCTATGAAAAAAAAATGTAATTTTTATTTATAAACAATCATAAATTAACTTCTGTTTTTTTATATCTAAAAAATAGCTACTAGTTTATTTTACATCAAAATCACTTTTTTTTATAATTTGTAATAAACTGACTCTATTATTTTTTGATCAAATTTTAATTAATTATGTACAATCCCCAAATTCGAACACTGATATTGCAAATGCAACAACACTAAATTCTTAACTCGTGAAGATGATCATGAATTGGGTTCATTCATTGAACTGAAGCTAAAAGTATTGGATTAGGTTGGATTAATGAATGGAATAGGTGTAAAAATAGATAAACTCGAAGTACCTAGGTTACGTTTCGAGTTAAAAAAAAAATTTCACGCTGCCTAATCCAACCATATCAAAATATGAAAACATTTAATTATCTTTAATCATTATTTTTATTTATTTATTTCTAACATCGACAGCTGTACAAAATACACATTTTTTCTTAATTTTTATAATTCTTTATTTTTCTTCTTATTTTTTTATTTTTTGCATATTTATTTCAATTTTTGTTTTATATTCTTTAAATATTTAACTGGATGACCTGACATAGATCTGGGGAGTTAATTAATAACTATAAAATAGACATATTGATCTGACTCTACCTTTTTTGAACTATTCAAATCAAAGTCAATTCAATCCTTATTAACTTTTAATAAAAGAGGAAATAAATAAAGAAATAAATAAATAAAAGCATAAGACATAATTCATAACATATTTTTTTAACATATTTTATTATTTATTAAAATTTATTAAAAACTATCAAATTAAAATAAAGATTCATTAAATAAATAGTAAAACTTACAAACATTATTGGGATTAGAAAAAAATAATAATTTGATTACACATTTTAATATTTAATTATCATTTCAAAAATTTTATCATTCAAGTTTTATTTTCACAAATTTGCTATTAAAATTTTTAATTTTTTATGAATTTTATTATTTAATTTTTTCATTTTATCATTATATTTATTTTTAATTTTGATAATTTTATTATTATATTAATAAAAAAATGAAGTATTTTTCATAAAAATTAAAACTTTATTTTAACGACACTTTAGTATTAGTAAAAATAAAAAATTCGAATGATAGGATTGACAAAAACAAAACTTGAATGGTAAATTTGTAATTAAGAAGAAAAAAAAGAAAGGATTGGAAGAAGCAAGACCAAATAGAAAAGGACCTCTTCGTTGTGAAGAAAGCTTCTTGCGCGTTGCCACCATGAAACAAATCTCGCCACGTGTCACAACCCTAGCTGCTCATCAGCCTTTGCATTAGAATCTGAAAGTGTGCCACGTCATCAATCCTATCTAAATCCAATCAATTTCACATTTCCCTCTTCCAAATGTAAATTGAACACTTCAACTTTTTCTTAGAAAACAAGTCAAGCATGACGTTTAGAATGACCACATGCACACACATCCCAAACAAACAGCCGCAAACATAAAAAAATCCAAAACCCCCACTTAAACCCTCCAACGCAAATTGCAACCAGACACCTTCACACATCATAAAAACATCAACAACAGCAAGAAGGAACCAAACTACATTCTTCTTCAATAGCAAAAGCGCATGAAGACCAATAGTAACGTCTCTGGGTCAGCTACTTCTGGATTCATCTCAATCTCTAGCTATCTATAGCTTCTTGTCTTTGTTACTATTGAATCAATTTGCTACTCTTTCATTTGATCCAAACTGTCTCGTTTTTATTCTATTTTGTTCATTTCATCCTTTTTTTTTTTCTTTTGGTGTACCTACCTTCTTATAATCAATCAAATTTAATTTATATGGATTGTTAATGTAACAATTTTTTTACTTTGAACTAATGAGCAATTATTATTAATATGATTTTTAAAAATTATTGTAAATACATGACAGTTATTAATTGGATGACAATGTAAAAAGTTATTGTTGATACACTATTTACTATAATCAATTTGTGGTTGCTGCGTAAGCTTCGTTTTGTTATGCTTCTTTTATGTTTCTATATGTAATTTTCTTTACTTTGAAAACTTAGCTAACTATTTATTGAAGAAACTAAGTGCAAAGTTAACAAATGTTTTGTTTTTGTTGGTTGAAATGGTTTTCAGGGAGAAGAAATCACGCAAGAGACGCAATGGTGGAAGTGATTATGTGGAAGACACACTTGAAAAGTGGAAGCAGTATAACAGGCAGCAACAACTTGGCTATAGAGAAAATGGGGTGGAAGTGATTCACAAAGTTCCTGCAAAAGGCTCGAGAAAAGGGTGCATGAGAGGTAAGGGAGGGCCTCAGAACTCTGATTGCAAGTTCAGAGGTGTGAGGCAGAGGATTTGGGGTAAATGGGTTGCTGAGATTCGCGAACCTATCAATGGCAAGCTTGTGGGTGAGAAAGCAAATAGGCTTTGGCTTGGTACTTTCTCCACTGCACTTGAAGCTGCTCTTGCTTATGATGAAGCAGCTAAGGCCATGTATGGCCCTTGTGCCCGTTTGAATTTTCCCGAGTCTTCTGTGGAGCCAATAGACTCTAATGGATCATCATCTAATGGATGTGATAAAAAGTCACCAAGTGGTTCTTCGGAGAGTGGTGGTGATGTTGCAAAAGCTGAGGAGTTGGAGGGGAACCTTCATCAGTCTCATGAAGAGAAACCAAGATTTTCTAAGGTTGGTCTTTTTGAGGATTCAGAAGAGAAAGCGGTTCTTTCTGGAAGTTGTGTGGCTGATGACTCAATAGAGGAGTTGAAGGAAATGACAACTGGCTTTGAACAGTGTCAAACAAGTGAAGAGTGTAAGGCAGTAACTTTGAAGAATGTTAAGTCTGAAGTACCTGGAGCAAGTGAAGGAATAGAGAGAGAATTGGAGGAGGTTGTGAGAAACTCTAGCATAGGTGAAGAGGGTAATCACTTGCAGAACGAGCCTATGGATATAGCCATGAATACAAGAGGTAACTATTGTATCTCTTCTGATGCTGCTACTGAACATGAGATTATGGTAAAGCGTGAAGAAACAAGAAGAGAATCAGTTGAAACTTTGAACTCCTGTGAGTTGAGCTGCAGCAACCATTGCCTTGGATATATGCATAATATGCTGCCAGATAGCAATCCAATACCAAGTTCTGAGCATTTTAATAACATCCAAACTGAGGTATCTATTGCAAAGAAACATACGGAGGAAGTAATTTCTGAAATCCTGGGACGGTGTCACGGCAAGTGCTTGAAGATTAGCCATGGTCAGTCACCACATGAGTATTATAAAACTGAACATTTTGATGGGAGGAGAACAAAGCTCAAGGGTCTGGAATGCAAGCTGAGAGCACATTCTATTCATTACAAGAATCAGGCACCAATAGTAGGGGACTCCAGTCATCCTTCTATGCAGGGAATTCATCTGTTTGGTGGTGGCCAAGTTGGACCAATTGAAAGTAGGAAGTTGTGTGATCTTTCTCAACAGCTACACAAACTTGGTGGTTACTTTCCTGAGCATTGGAATAATATGCAGTTTGCAGACTTGGAAGTTGGTTATGATTATAGTTTCTTAAATCCTGATTATGATTTTGGCTTATTGGAAGAGCAGAAGTTACTTGATGTATGCTTTCCTCATATAGGATCTTAGTATTCCTAAAGGCTTAGTGTTTGTTTTTCGCTTTGGCGGGGTTACTTATAGCATGTTTTCTCCCCACCTTGGCGATTCAATAAGCTATGTTTCCGTTCTCTTTCACTATAGAGACACTTTGCAACAAAATTTTTGTATTAAGTTATAAATTATAAATGTTGAACTATGATGATGATACCTCACTCCAAATTTTGTAATAAGACCATTCATATAAGGCAAAACGTTGTCGCTATCGTATAATCTTAAACTGATTTTTTTACATACATATGCTTGATCAACTTTTTATCTTTATTTATTTTTGGTTTGAAACACAATAT
>JAMLFT010001094.1:0-33385 GCA_026544285.1 Pachyrhizus erosus | reverse complement strand
AACCCCGACAAAGTAGAGCATTACCAAAGTCAGTTGAGAGTATCTAAGTCTTGTACCAACTTGAGATATGTACTCCTGACTGTCACCCCAAAATATTGCAATCTAAGGATTTGAAATTAGGATTGCATAAGTTCTCTGGTGAAAAGGTGAGAAAGAGGCAGCAAGGGATCCCTATAGCAAATAAACTTTAACTTAGGATATGATAAGATAAAATAACTCTATAATAGAAATGAATGTATTTATATGTGCATAATCCAAAATCCCTTATTCTATATATAAATTTGAGAATTGAAGATTCACTCCTACACTAACCATTTCAAGAAAAGATGTCTGATGAATTTCATCCATTGTTTCATCTATCTATCACCCCCTTATGTGGAAGATGGACTAGGAATCCTCTTTATCAGTTATATACATATACAGGCTATGTGCGTTTCACCTTTTTCCATGCAGTTCCCCTGTCTCCTATCTCTTACGGATAGATTGATCTTCCGATCATTCTCACCCAGGTGGAACCCCCAAGAGTTTCGGTGTCTCCTCCTCCTGGTTTTTCTTCTCAACCCAAAAGGAGACGTCCCGGAATTCGTCCACCGGACATGCTAGGTTCAGGACCACCAGACCTGCTTCTAGTGTTGATGATTCTGAGGAAGAAGATCCTTCGGAGGATCCAGCAGATAGTGCTTAGATTTTATATTGTCTTCTTTAGTAGGCTAAGTTAACTGTTGTAAGAAATAAAAACCTCTGTTATGTTTTGGAAACTGTTGTAAGACTAAAGTTGGAATCTTATGTGTAATAGTTATGTAAGTTGTTTTGTCTAAAAAAGGTTTAGTCCTTAATAATAATCTACTTGAAAATTTTAGTCGTTACAGAGTTCTTGCAAAAGTTTATGATGAACACAAAAAGAATATGTCTTCAAGATCCAAACTTCTCAAAATACATAAAATTAAAATGAATCACACAAACTTATAGAAGAAAATGTTCTACTATATCCAAATCAACACTAAACAAGTGATCATAAAACAAGATAACCACAACTAACAAGAATCACAAGAATCAAAATCAAATGTTCAAGAACATGAAGAACATCAAGAACACTCAAAAATCAAAGTGCTCCAAATTTAAAACAAATTATAAGGTTTTGTAGATCTAATTGAGAGGAACACAAATCTGCAAATATATTTCCAATATCACTTCACAAATTTAGTAGATCTAAGTTTGAAATTGAAGAAACTTTAAACTCAAGAACATATAGAAAGTGGCACCAATTTCAAAACTAGATCTAATTGTAGATCTAATTGACATGAACAATATGAAATTTCAAATTTAGATCTAGACTAGATTTTTAACTTTCACTATTGATTTATACATTTTTCAACCCATAAGAATCATAGGAACAAAACCTATGCAACAAATCCAAGATCAAGCCACAAAAAATTGAAAAATCCTAACACCTAAAGTCAAAATCTAGATTAAGGCTCAAATACAAAAGTCAATTTCTATGCTAATTGGCCCAAATACAAGCCCAAAACCTATATTACTTGACCCAAAATATAAGGTCCAATAAACTTATACTAGATAATCAAGTCTCAAGATCCAACCATTATATGTGCATAGATAATGGGCTTAGACCTTAGGCCCAAAGGAATACCCTATAGGTATGGGCCTAGATTGGCCTAGAAAAAAGTTTAAGACTCTTTTTTAAGAGTTTTCTCTCTTGACCTTGTCAAATGAACTTCTAGCTTCAAGTCCTCAAGATTTCTTTCCTTCTTGGATAATCCTTTATCATCCCCTCCTTCCTAGATAGTTCTCTATCAGTTATGTGCAAATTTGGTACATGGATTGTGTGGGGAAATAATGAATCATTGAATGTATATACCCTATTATTTAGAAATTGGTATTTCCTTTGGAAGGATTTGTTGATGAGTTTATAGTGTTTTTTTTATGAAAATATCATTTATCATATGATGGAAAATTTATTGGTTATTTGTTTCCTTGGTTAGATGCATGAGTTAACCCCAAAGGGGTATGTGGCGAAGGAAATTTGTGAGTTTTCTCCCATTGTTGCAAGTTATCTATTTTTAGGACCCTTAAATACTTCTTTGATTAGTGAAAACATTGTGAAGTTAATGTATATTAATGTGGATGGTTAATTGGACCAATTTTGCGATGTCTAAAACACTTAAAACATATTGAAAAACACATAAAAATTAACCATTGCACTATAACTTGTGATGAATAAAATAAGGGACAAAGGTGATTAAAACAAGTAAAAATGATAAACTAAGGACCCTAAGTATTAAAGGGAACATTCCCTAAAATTTGAGAGCATTTGGTGGTGATTTGACAAAAATATGAACATTTTTATAAACCTTGTGAATGTCCCTACATGAATTAAGTTAAAGAAGTGAGAAAAATGTTTAACTTACTAAAGTGAGGTTTTAATAAAAATGACTTAGTGATTAGGAATTAGTTTTTGAATTAAGACTTTTAAAAAGACTTAATTGGACCATCATAAAATGATTAGGCTACTAGGTGTAATTAGGAACTTGGTGAAAATAAATTAAAAAAAAGGTAGATGAAGAATTAGAAATATTAGTGAAAATTTTGCATATGATATGTGAAAGTACTAAGTAAGGATGAAAAACTTGTGAGGAGGGTACTATCTTAATAAGTTGAAGAAAAGAATAGAACATAGAAAATTGAGTAATAAGGATAAGTTGTCATATGTCTTAATAAAAATTTATCTTACTTGGTAGTAAATAATTAAATATCTTTGAGACATGACTTTGAGCTTAAATTATATTGCTGGATTGTGGAGTATCGTGGTAGGGCATGACCTCGAGCATAAGGGAATGAATTTTCTTTGTAATGGTACGAATAAAAAAAGAGGTGAGGAATGTGTGAGTTTGTCTAAAAGTACAATGTTGTAAAATATGAAAAGGAGACTCAATCTCAATGAAAGGAAATTGCCTTACTAATTTGGTGAGAAAAATAATTCTTGAAGTGATATATTGATCACAATTTTATATGAAAAATTATAAAACTACAAAAAACAAATAGTTAAATAGATTTCAAATTTTCATATTAAAGTAAGATTTTCTCTTAATTATGATCAATGAAATTAACTATAGGTTACTAGAAATAAAGGTGTCATAATTACTTACATTTTGGGTAAAACTGAAAAGGATAGTGTTTAAAAACAAGAAAATTAGACCTTTCTCCATCTAAAACATTTCAAAAATAGAATATAAAGTTTTTTTTTTTTTTGAAGATTTTATTGCTCAACTATCATGAGATTCAACCAAAAGTTTCTTTTGATAAATTATCATAAAATTTGTTTACTTTGTTATGGTAACCATGATGGTCTTCTATTTTGAGACCTAAGCTATCTGAAGAATATTTCTCATTAAACTCTACTAAATCACTTTTTATGTTACAGTTTATACATTAAAAGACTCCCTTATCAATCTTATGTGTCATTTCTTATTACCTTATCATTTTATGATACAATTGACATTTGTTTTACTTAAAACATATCCTCACATGACTAAATAAGGAATATTTGATTTAATTAGAATCCAAATATGTTCTAAACATTTATCAATCTATAATAGTTTCTTATCCTATCTAAACTCCAAGCAAATTTGGACGTAAACCATAATTTTAATAAATTTAGAGGTCTAAATGAGGTTAAACTATAAATAAATGAAGATATTAAAATAAAAATAAATAAATATTTTTATTATTTCTCTCTCAGTTAAATATATAATTATAATTCTAACGAAAAATCACAATACATAATAAAGCACAATAATATTTTAAAAATCACAAGTTATGAGAAATGACGATTCTACAATATATATATATATATAGTTATATTATTTTTTATTGTAATTTTTATATAGCTAGTTTTAAAGTTTAATAAAATAAATTGTAGTGGATAGTTGACAATTAACCTAAAACATAGATTATGTATATAAAATTACTAAATGCGTATGATTTTAACAATAAGTATTGCAATGTGCTTTGATCAAATTGCAGTAGATCTTTAAGGGAAATGGCTCTATGCACACCTTTTTAAATATAGCAAAATAAGATTTTTAATTGGTTAATAAAAGTAAACAATGGAACGGTGTGAATGTGTTTTTTTTTTTTTAAAAAAAAAAAAGAGTTTTTTAATAAAATAAATATTTTTTTAAAATTTTTATGTGTTTTTCTAATCTATTATTTTTAAAATAAGTACTTTTTTTTTTACTTTTTTAAATAAATTATATTTTTTTAAAATAATTATTTAAAAAATATTTTTTTACAAATATTTATTTTAAATTTAAATAAACTGATCCGTTATAAATGAGTGATTAATCTAATTCTATCCTTCATTCTAACTGAATCACTTGGTCAAATTGTTTAATTTAGTTTGATTTTCAAAATGCAAAGTTGTGTTTGGATGAAAAATGTTGAAATTTTAAAGAAATTAAATTGCTTTGATTTAAGTATTTTTATTTTTTAAAAATATTTTATTTTTATTAATTCTTAGTTTGAAAATACAATTTAATTTTCATCATAAGTAATTTTTTTAAAAATATTTATTTAAAATTAAAATTTCAATATTAAAATTTACCAAAAATACACATTAGTCAATTGTAAAATATTTAATCACTAAAAAATAATTTTAATATTAGATAATATTTAATAATTTAAAAATAATTTTAAATATTTAGTAATTTAAAATTATAAATATTGATAACTTTTACATTAATATCAATAAAAAAAAAGTGAGGAGAGAAAGAACATAGAGATAATGAACATAAAAAATTTGAAATGTTTACTTTATATTTGTAAAATTTAAAATTCTATTATTGTATGTAATCAAAATACTGTTGTATATTATTAGAATTTCAATTTTTTAAAACATACACTATCTAAACAACATATTTTAATAAAATAAATTAAATTCTCACTTAAATTAATTTCCTCACATAAAATTTTCTATGCAAACACATCATAAAAGTTTCGTTCTAAAAACTAAATCTTTCAGCAATTTTTATTTATCAGCGGTTTCTCTTCATATATACAACAACTACTCAAGACAACATCGTGCGCTGACAAAAACAACGGATTAAAGTGGTAAAAAGGAGTTTGAATACTTTTTTTTACCTACTACTATGACAATAATGTTACTGTAGAAAATGATATTAAAAAAACACGTGGAATTCATTATTATCAACTTTAATATTTTTTTAAAAATCAAATTTTAATATTAATAATTAATAATATATTCATTCTTATCGTTATTATAAAATCTAATTAAATAATTTATTAAAATTAAAAAATTATTTATTTATCTTAAATTGATATTTTTTAAATTATTTATCGAATAAAATTAACAAACCTTTTTTACTATCAAGTAATTATAAAACTAAATTTAATAAATAATATTTTTATGAAAAAATATTATAAAAATATTTTAAATTAAACTTTATAAAAAAAGAATAAATTATATTTTTAATTTAGATTCTGTAATAAAAATAAGAGGTAATATTAAAAAAATAAAAATCTAGCATATAAAAAAAATTCAATATTTAGTCTCCACCATGTACAAAGATTCTTCGAGCTAACGATAGTTACATTACTGATAACAGAATTAGCTTTTATCCAATAAAATGAAAGATATCCATAGTAAAACCAAAAAAGAAATCAAATTCTTATCAACATATTTAGAGAATTGAATTATTTACCAATAATGCTGAATGTTGTGAACCTTATAGATTGATATGACTGTGACTTTGGAGGCCATATAGTGGGCCACATTTTATTTTTTTTTGTCTTGTGAATGGAATGTCCCAACTAGAGAATAGAAAAACTCGTAAGAAAAACGATGAATAAGTAACCAATTCCCTATTTTTTACACCTACACCACGGTCAAACTCAACTAGATTCCCTCTCCTCTCTTTCTCCAATTGCACATAATATTGGGGCCCTTATATCTAGATTTCAGATTTCAGAAACAAAACCAAAGGCAGTAAAAAGCAAGTAGACACTGCGATTTACATCCTCAAAAGCAACGCTGATTAGAAGAGTATCCATCTGTTCCCTCTTCTCTATATACCTTACCACCTTTTTTAACCTCTTCAATAGTTTCTTTCTTGTCTCCCTTCTCATTCTTCATTTCTTCACTACTTTTTCTTTTGACCAAAACCTCCTTTTCTGTTCTTGATCTCAGAGAAAAGGACACACTCAGTATTTTTATGCTCTTATTTACATCATATAGTTTTATTTGATAAATACAGGGTTTTCACATTTCAAACAATTCACTGACTCTTAAAATACTAAAATTAATTTAAAAGATTTACATGTCTTCTAACAGATGTTAGTAATCACATACTTGAATAATATTGGTATTTATATTTACTAATTATATCACACATTTTTTTAATAAGAAGGTAACTTCTGTTTTTATAAATTGACTCATTTTAAAATAAAGTAGCACCTCTAATTATAACTCTATTTTCAAGTTAAGAATCAAATCTCAATTACTAATTAAGGGATCCAAATACCAATCTATTTGTGCAAACAAACTTTTGCTAATGCCACACAATTTAGGGTAAATATTTAATGCTTAACCTTAATAAAAAGAACACCAACAGATAGTTTAACAACTGTACCCCTACCACCCACCCACAATAAATGAGGCAATGTGTTGTTCCATAATATGCCCATGTGCCATGTGTGCATGTCTCATGCACGTATAGCACATATGAATGATTTCAGATTGCACATAACCTCTAGTATAAGATTGCTGGTTCTCAAGGTCAAGTTGAAGCTATGAGTTTGAAACATCCCTATCTATGCATTTAATTATATGTTCCTGAAACATCACTCTCTCTAGGCTTTAACTTGAACCCAGCTAGCTACTGCCCTTGGTTTCCTTAAATTTGTTTATCTACATATATACACTCCTTTGACAATTTATAGTGTCTTACTGTCTTATATTGTCCCCTTTTACTGCTATTCCCTCCCTGTCTCTTTTCTGTTTTTCTGTCTTACATAACAAATAGATACAAAAAATTGGATTTTTTTATATTACATTGTTGCTCACATGTTGAGAACAACTCAAAGGGTGTGTTATACTCCTGATTTTAACGAGAAACCAATCATGTTTCTCAAGCAAACAAGAGTTGGTGGTGGTAGAGTCTTGGGAAATAAGAAGAGGGTCATAGGAGCTTGGAATTTTAGATTTCCAAAAGAGCCTAAATTTTCACCTGTGAGATTCTTGCAGCAACTTGGAGCAAAAGCGGCAAGTGCTATAAGAGTTGTTTCCATGAGAAGGAGATCCTCTAGGAAGGTTTCTTCATCCTCTTTGGTCAGAACACGTTCAGTGTCAGACCCCACTGATTCACATCGTGCTAAAGCTGTGGAAGATTGCATTGAGTTCTTACATTCTTCTTCATCTAGGGAGAGAACCAGTTCAGTTTCTGAAAATTCTGTTTAGGATGCTTGAGATTTTCTACTTGCAAGAGATGTGTATTAGAGAAAAATGGTATGCCTTATTAGTTTCTATGTTGACACTTGAGATTTCTACTTGCAAGAGATGTATATTAGAGAAAAATGATATATGTGCTTTACTGGTCTGTATTGACATGTTTATTAGTAGGAAATAGAAGTTAATCATTTGTACACAATGCTACTTTGGTAATGATGTTTGATAGAGATTGAGATTCTCTCATAAGCATGGTTTAAACTATGGTTTGAATTGTTAACCTTCATCTTTCATTCATAAGAATACATTGTATGTAGTTCTACTTTGTCATGTTCCTGATATGATTATTGTCAGTTTTTATTTATTTCTTGGCCATCATTACCCGAATTTGATTAATGACCAACTGTCCTTTCTATAACTATGTTGTCAATATTGTTTCCAGAATAGTGATTGATTAGGATAACAAACGTACGATTCTCTTAGATTTTTAAAAAAACGTAAACCTTTTTTTTTTATATAAAAAAATGGTAAAATGGGAAAGTGTTCCAATACTAAGACATCTCAAGGTCACTAGATATCTATCTAGAAAATTACTATGCAGATTCAAATTTCAAACAATTTGAACTAATTGCAATTACTCAACTTGTTCGGTAAAGACTAAAAAAAAAAAAATCCATGAAAAAGGGTGCTCACTAAGCTAGAAAATTAGGATCACAAAAAATAACTTTCTATTTATACTATAACATAAATATTCTTGATTTAAAAATATTGCCTCTTGTATACTAAAATGTAATATCATTTTTAAACAAATATATATATATATATATATATATATATATATATATATATCTCCAAGATAACTATTAGTCTGAATAGAAAAAATTTAAATTTAAATTTGAGTCTTGCACCTTAGAAAAGAGAGAGATACTGAGAGCTTAACGTCTAACCGCTTAACCTACCTAACTTGATTTTAAATGTCCACAATAACTTTAAGATGTCGGTGGTTAATACTACGAAAACTATTCAAATAAACATAATATTTACTCTTAAACTAAGCAAAAATAATCGAATCTACGCGATTACCTATGTTATATATGGGTAATTTATTGAAAGGAAACCAAAACATAAATCATTTTCAATTAACTTTTCGTCTAATTAAGAAATATTTGTTTTGGTAAAGTTATCTTTTACATTATGAACAAAGGAGTTACAAGTATTCTTCTTATGCTGCTAACGCAATTTTAAACTAAAGATAGTTGTTATGCAATTTTTTTTGCGAAGCATGATCTTGTTTAATAGAGAAATAATATTTAAACACTTAATTAACATCTAATACTTTTTTTAAAAAAATTTCCAACCACATCATATGACTTATAATATTTATATATATTTTATACATTTTTCTCATTAAATGTTTAATAGCATACTAAGTGTCTAAGAATTATTTTACTATTTGATATCTTAAAGTTACGATAAAATTTGCCAATCTAGCAGTTAACCTTTACCATGTTTAACAGTTGTTTAGTCAGAGTTTACAAGCTTTGGAATTAGGCAAACCGACAAAAATGATACGTAGCATAACAAAATATGAAATTATTAAGAGAAAGAAAGAGATGGGTAGTCTACCAAAAGAAAATGTAAATGCACCACATAAAAAACTCTTAAACTACAATCTAAATAGTAAGGTTTTGTGATGTTGGTTGATGAATTGCAATCAATTAGGTCATGCACAAGCAATTTTCAATGTCTTGTGGAGCCCAAGACAAATTAAACCATTGAAGATGTTTGCTGAAAGTTCTTGTTATGATACGTCGCTACCCCACAGCTCATAGACAAGAGCATGCTCGTGTATCTAGGCCTCTTCTATTCATCATTTTGAAAGCCACTGCCAGCATATCCTGGAAATCAGTGAATGTATACTTCAATTGGCTTCCACTTTACCACAATCCTTTGACCAGAGTAGGAGATTTTTATTCCAAAATTACCCATTGAGCAGGGAATCCAACGACTATGTAATACAAGTACACAATCTTCACTTTAGCTATAAATGAACAGAAATCAGTTATAAAATCCAGTGTTTTAGATTAACTTCACTGATAAGCCTTATATATATATTATCTTGTTCATTAATGTTTTAAAGAAACTGATTAAGGAATCAATTTTTTATTTATTAAAAATCATATAAAAGTATAATTTAAAATCATAGAAAAATATACTTTAATGTATAAAATTTTAATTTTTTTAATCAGTGTCTTTAGGATACTATTTAGTATTTTTTTATTTTGTGTCTATTAAATTAAGGTTATTATTTTTTCTCTTAAATTTAAATTTATTTTTTTAATATTTAGTTTAAAAAAATTAATTTTTTATTTTATTTTTTGACAGTTTTAATATACAACTTATGGTAATTTTTCTTTTCTTTCAAAGTTGATAGATTAAAAAATAAACTTAAATTTAAAAAAAAAACAAAACTAGTTTATTTGAGAGACAAAAATACATTTAAGTTAAAAAAATAATTACCAATAAAAGTAAAATAATAAATAATTATTTTTACTTTTTCATGACTATACTATAATTTTTTGAGAATAGAATTGATGTAAAATATACTAAAAATCCATTCAAAAGTCTCTTGATTTGGATCTTGTGAATGGTGCTTTAATTTATTAAGAAATCATCTACTTAAGTTTGTCAATCTTGCTAGTGGTTCTTTTTTAGGAAGTTATTTGTATTATCATAAGTAGTACAGTAGTACTATTATAATCCTGAGTGAAGCTAGTGAAATATTGAATTTAAAATGAAAAATCCTTTAATCCTTGAGAGTAAAAAATGTGAACTGGGATTATAATAATTGGCAAATTTTATAATACAAATATTTGAATCTACACAATCAATACACCGATAGCATGTGAAAAGGGTTCGCTCCAACAGGTCTAAGCCAGGAGCAAGTGGTTCCGAAGTCCAATGAAAAAGTACGTAAAAGAATTTTGACCTAAGAATTGTTTCCTAGTGACATCATATTCATGTATTCCTTTTGTCTTGTTTTAGTTGAAATAACTTCGCAAAAGCAACAACAGTCTAATATCATCAACATCATCCACTGGAACACTTGTAAACCATCTTGGATGGTTATCTATTAAATATGTTCAATTAAAAAATTGTGACAAAAAGGAATCGTAGGGCACGTAATGATGGAACAAGCAGAATAGAAAGCACCAAAGTTCACACGTACGCTAATAATTGTCAATCCACTAATCATATCATGGTTAGAAAAAGCAAAAATTCCAAAGGGCACTCTGAATAAATAGTTCATATCATGATTAAGAATCCAAAGAGAGATTTTCAAGATCTCGTGCGGATTCCTTGACTAGGCACTTTGTTCAATTTGGAAGATCTCTCGTAAGGATCAAGCTTTGATGTTTTGTCCCAACATTAGGTAGTGAATCATACCCAATAACGCCCTTTAGATAGAAATGAGATTGATAGGTCAAAATTTTATAGGCATGGGAAGTTTATGTAAGGAAAAAATAGAAGATAGTTATAATATATTTATATGCATGAGGTAGTTATATTTAATATTAATAAGTAATTATTTTTATATGTGACAATTATTGTCTAGTATCAGCAAAGTGTAGATAGTTTTTCTTGTGTATATATATATATATATATATATATATATATATATATATATATATATATATATTAAAGATAAATCTTTATAACAATTCATATATTTTACTTAATCAACTCAACTAGATTTTTTAATTAAAAGTTTAATTGGCGTTTTGATATTAATAAACGGTTATTTTTTATATGTGCATGTTATTATTTAATATATGTTGTAGAGGAAGTCATAAGGATACTTTTTATCAATTTCAGTGGAAGATGACGGCTCTGTATTTGTAGTTGCATACTCAAATATGGCCTATAAACCAAATTAAATTAGTAATATAATCTAATATTTTGTGTATTTAAGTTGTTGAGTCCAATAATTTGGTCTGACCTGTCAAATGCTTCTGACAAGGATGAACTTAAAAGTGGAAGGATTAGAGAAGTATGTGGAGGAGATGAATGTTGAGATGCAAATATCCAATTCTCACCATGAGGAACAGATATAAAAAATGGGAACTGATTCTATCAAGTTTTTTTGAGTTACATAATCTATGACTTGTACAATTAAAAATATCATTTCCATTATTCATTTATTCTATTATTATTTTATTCCAATAACAAGGACAATTAATAGTGCAATGTCAAAACTACCATTTATTTTAATATGGGTTTTTTTTTCTTTTCCTATGCATTAAATTCTTTTTTTTTTTTAATTAAAAGGCCTAATCCATTGCTCTATAATCATTTGCCATTACTTTATAACCAGTAGAATATTTATATGATAATATTTTAAAATAATCATTCTTTTATTTGTACCATAATTTTAAAAAATATTTACACATTATAGTTTGTTAATCAATTCTTTTATGTGAAAACAGAAAAAATAATATAATTTTTATCCTTTTTCAATTGATTGTTTAAATTAGCTTTTTTGATTTACGTGATTAAGGTAAAGCCTTCAAGTCCTATTGTTGTAGAGTAGCTAATAGAATATAATAAATTTAGCAAACAAAATTGATTTTTTTTTATCATTTTTATCTTTTTTTAGTGATTATTTATCTGGTCTATTTTAATTTTTAATGGCTTTGCTCTTTTGTTAGTTATATTATATACATATATCCTGTTAAAATAACCATTAATAACA
The DNA here is from genome assembly GCA_026544285.1 of Pachyrhizus erosus. Classification (NCBI taxonomy): domain Eukaryota; kingdom Viridiplantae; phylum Streptophyta; class Magnoliopsida; order Fabales; family Fabaceae; genus Pachyrhizus; species Pachyrhizus erosus. The sequence continues at coordinate 21,152 of JAMLFT010001094.1, read as the reverse complement.
ATAAAAATAAATAAAATATTAATTTTTTAAAAATAATATAAAAATAAATAGAAGATCTTTTAAATAGTAATTATGTTTATTTTGAATGAATTTTGTGATATTATATGCATTAGAAATTTAATTTAAAATTTTTTTAGAAAATTATTATGATTATTAAGATGTAATTATAAATTAGTTGATGAAAGATGTATAATAGTCTAAAAATCAGAAATTTGGATAAATTTTTTTTAAAAAAATAGCATACTTACAAATAAATATAAAAGAAAATTTTGAAATTTAATATATAAAAAATAACAATATAAGAAAGAAAATATATAATTAAAATAAATATGAGATTTATAAAAATATGTTGGAAGGTAGAAAAAAAGTAAAGGAAGAAGAGAAAATTTTAAACCTAATATTTTGGATTTTTAGAATAATAAAAATAAGTTTATATATATATATATATATATATATATATTCTAGTGAGTGAAAAATACAGGATGAAAGAAAAAAATATAAATGAATTTATAGGATTTCTATAAAAATTTAAAACTAGAAGAATATCAATTATAAAATAAAATATATAAACAAATATATAAAAAGAAAACAATAAGGGTTGAGATTTGAACCCAAACTCGTGAAGAAGAAAAGACATGCTCCATCATTAAGTTGTGTAGCCACACTTGATGATTTAGCAACAAAACAAATATATGTTATTAAATGGAAAAAATAAGGAAAAAAAGGAGGTGTGCGCCAAGACTCGAACCCCCCATGCACCTGAGGGAAGGAAAAGAAGGCAACACATTTTGCCATTAGACCGCTAGCCTCATCCACATTTAATATAGAAAATAAAAGGTAGTTGAGTTATTCTCCTCAAAAATCAGAAAATAAAAACAAAAGGTGCCTCAAGAAGGCTCGAGGAGGGGACCTAATGCTTGATGCTCAGTGTCTTAACCGCTAAGCCAAGTCACTTCTGGTGTAAATCTAACGTTTTAAAATATATTTGATATATGTTGAAAACCTTCGACCCGCCATTGAAGGGTGACACAACTCCTTCTTCCTCGAGCATCCCTACCTATAACTCACCATTCCTATAATGACTAGACTTGTTATGCTAGTTTTTTTTATAAAAAAAACTATTAAATTAGGAGTTTGTAAGGGCTAATGTTATATTGGTAAATCTATTGCCTTAGGTTAGTGTGGAAGGAAAGGGAAAAATAGGAAAAGAAGAGAGAAAGGAGAGGGAAAGAAAAGGGAGAGAAAGAGAGAAAGAAGAGAGAAAGAAAAGGGAGAGAGAGAGAAAAGAAGAGGGAGAGAGGAGAGGGAGAGAGAGAAAGAGAAGAGAAGAGTAGAGAGAGAAAGAGAAGGTAAGATAGAGAATGAAAGAAAAAGGTGAAGAGGGTAAAGGTAAAGAAAGAAAGGGAGAAAGTAAGAAAGAAAAATAAAAGATAGAAGAAAAAACAATAAATATTACATTAAAATTAGGAAGAAAATAAACCCTCTTTAGATGATGAATAAACCCTCTTTAACTCTCTCATATTCTCATATTTTCATAATTTCTCTTTCTTTCCTCTAACACATTTTTAAAAATGTTCTGCATGGTTTAAATGATGGAATCAATATAAGTAAGTCGACCAGCTCGCCATTAACTATTGTTGTTATAGAAATGATATGTTAAAACACTATGTTAGCCTCTAATAGAGGAATTATATACAACTTCTCTAATGCATCTGTCTCTAGATAAAACTTATATACATATGAATCCTAAGTTAGAAGATGAATCCATGAATTATGAGAGTCACATATTTCAATAAGTTAGATGACTCGTTATGTATAAATATTATTGTCAAAGAAGGAGAAAGAATATTTAAATGCCTGATTAATTAAAGGGAAATAGCCTTAGAGATTGAGATGAGTCTCAGGTAAAGCAATTATCAAAGTGTGGGAGGAAGTTGTCGGTTAAAATTATACGTGTGAGATTTAAGGTCGGAGAACTGCATGTGTTTATTACAAAAGGTATCTAAGAAATGTATGCAGACTTGATTGAGTTCTTGGGAGTAAATAAGTTGCAAAGTTGTGAGCAGCTTTAAGAATAAAGGGTGTCATGGAATTGGCTTGTCGTCCTCGACAAAGTAGAGCATTACCATGTTCGGTGGAGAGCATCCTAATCCATGTACTAGGTAGGATATGTACTCCCGATCGTCGATCCAACATGTAGACATGGATACTAATGATACGTTTCGTGTAAGTCCTCCCAAAGTTAGAAGGTTTGGAGGCAGCAAAAGACCTTAAACGATTAGAAATCTTAAGTAGGCACGATATAGTGAGATGAGAGTACGCGATAGTTAGTAAATTTGTATGTATATATAATGGATAGATAACTCACTTCTACAAATCTCTTCTTTTTAGATGGTAGACAAATTTTGTCCCCTATTTTGCTTAACAATCATACCTCTAGAGGGGAGATGGACTCATGATCCCCTATTTGAAGACAATACTTTTACAGGCTATATGAGATTTGCCTTCCTATAACCTAAAGTCATACCACACGGACAATTTTACCACATAAACTTACCCGTCATCATGACCCAAACCCTGCTGCCTAAGTATGCTAGCATTCCGCCTGATATTCTAATAGCTCCTAAACAAGCCCAACCCTCGTGAAATCCAACTCCTTTTGTAAGCTCAACCCAGAACAAAGTCAATAATCAAGAGGGAAGGAAAGAATCCTTAAAAGAAGAAGACCTTCTAAATGCTTAGATTAGACTCATGTAGGAAGTCACTAGTTAATCGGTTACTCGTATGTTTTGATAAGACTAGAAAAGCACAATTTATATTATGAATCTATTAATATGTATAATGTATTTTACCTTGAGATTATATGGAATTGATCTTTCCCATTATAGATTGTCCATTATAAAATGCATGTTTGTTTTGTAGAAAGAATATAAATGCTAAAATGTAACTCCCTTTATAAGTTTTTAAATTTTATCCTACCATATTAATTCCTTTTAAAGGATTCATTTTTGAAACTGTAAAAATTCAAATAAATCAATTAAGTAAAAAGAACATTACAATTAGTTGGTATTAGAACAATTCATCCTACCAAGCCTATGGTAGACACCTAACCATAGATGTTAAGTGAGGTTGGTTGAACCTACACTACTTAAGTAGTAGTGTAGATTGTGTGATGACACGCTGATTAGTATGAATAATCGTGTAAATAACTTGATTGAACCTAAATTTTATAGGTGATAGATGACATTGTTGGGTAAAACTTGTTTGCTAGGAATGTTTGATAAACACAAGCAACCAAGATAGACAATGAATATGGATTATTTGTTGTGTTACCAAGAATCGATGACACGATGACCAACTAATAGCTTCACCTAGAGACTATTAGAACGTATGACTTTGGTCCTAGAAAGGATGGTTTAGGAACAAGACGAGGAACCAACTAAATAGAAAAGGAACCTAACAGCTCTTTTAGCAGCTCTTTTAACCTAAAAGGAACCTAACACTAGCTATCAAAAATAGAAAAGATCTTCAATGCAATGTCCTGCATGGAAGAACACAAAGTAAACTTTGCAATCTTCATGTTCACTAGGAAAGCTGAAAAATGGTGGTGAATCACGAAACCTACCTTACCTAGCATTGGAAATGTTATTCCATGGGAGACATTCAAACAGAAATTTCTTGACAAATATTTCCCGGCAAACTTTTTACAACACAAGGCTAGAGAATTTTTGGAGTAAAATAAGGAAACAAAATCGTAGGAAAATATGCGGCCAAGTTCAAAAAATTGTTAAAATTTTAACCATATTTTGGGACGGAAGATGGACAAGCAATTTGTTCTCAATTTGAGAATGGACAATGACTAGAAATCAAACAGGTAATAAGCTACCTACAAATTATTGATTTGTCTACTCTTATTAGTAAGTGTAGAATTTATGAAGAAGATACAAGGGCAAGACAAACCCAGTGGAGGTTTAGAGGCCCATAACGACATTCTCAAAGGGGTTTTAGTCAGTGGCAAAAACCTTATTAGAGGCCTCGACAACATAACGGTGGACCAAGACAGAGGAACCATTCTTTTAGAAGCTTCATTTCGTCAACACCTCATCCTAATGCTAGTACTCCTATAAGATGTTATAGATGTAACGAATCACACTACTTGAGGGACTGCCCTTAGAAAACAAACACTTGCCATAACTGCGGCAAGACATGACACATCACAAAGGATTGTTGGTTCCCCAAGAAAGAAGTTGCCAACACAAGAAAGACCGTTAGGAGTACTGCGAGTCAACAATTTGGGAAACCTCGAATAGCTAGGAAGGTGTTGCCATGAGCGGCTTTGAGGTTGTTTCCTCCGACAATCTCATTCGTGGTAAATACATCATAGGCAATAGACTCTTAGACATAATATATGATTTAAGCGCCACCCATTCTTTTATATCATATGATTGTGCTAAGTGTTTATCATTTTCTATAACTTCATTGTCATATGATTTGGCTGTAAATACCCCTACTAATAACCTGTAATTACTAACCGATCTTGTCTAGATTGTTCAGTATCATTAGAAGGTCGAAGCTTTTTGATTAATTTGATTTGTCTTCCTTTATTCAACCTAGATATAGTTTTAGGTATGAATTGGTTATCTTCTAACCATGTCATTCTATACTGTCATTACAAAATTCTAGACTTTGGAGCCTTTAACCAAAATGTCAAAAAGCCTCCAAATTAGTGTGTGTGTATGGGGGGAGGCGCGACTTTAAAATCTATGTTGCATTATTTTCAACAAAAACGGTACAATGTATTTTATCTTGATATTATATGGAATTGATCTTTCCTATTATAGGTTGTCGATTATAAAATGCATGTTTGTTTTTGAGAAAGAATATTGATGTTAAAATGTAACTCTCTTGCATATAAATTTTTAAATTTCATCCTACCAAATTAATTCCTTTAAAAGGATTCATTTTTAAAGCTGTTAATTTTCAAATAAATCAATTAAGTAAAAAGGGTATTACAATATATATGTTTTTATTAATATTTAATGTAAAAAGGGCGTTATAATAAATCAATAATATAATTATATCTTAATTATTATTGTATTTCTTATTTCTTATAAGAATTTGACTTTGCTAATTAATGGCATGGATTTCAATCCATAGCAAATATTTTTATATAATGCAGATATAAATTATATAAGAAATTATTAATATAAAATCTAGATGAAGTAAATATATCTCACATAAAAATAAAAATATCTATTTTTCAATTTTTTTAATATGTATAGATTAAGGATTGAGTTTTTGACCACATACTTAAAAGATAAAATTATTTATCAATTATGTTACAATATATTAGTAAAGATAATAACATATATTAACATTTGGAACTAAATTGTTTAAACTTTAAAGTATTTTTCAATTGAATTTATCCAAAAGCAATATTGTTATTGAATAATCTAAAAAAACAAAACTATTATTCAACAAAAATTAAGATTACATAATTATCTCATTCTAGGTATCATTTATTAAATCTTATACTTTATTTATTTAATTTTTATTTTTTATTTTTATTTTATTGTATTACTTTTTTTTATAATTTTATTAATTTTTAATTTCAAGATATAATTTTAAATATTTTCAATTAATTTAAAAATAATTAAAAAAAATCTTAATAAGAGAATTTACTTAATAAAAATTATTGATTTAAAAATAATATTATTTAGATTTGAAATTGAGATAATTTTATATAGTATCGTTATTTTTTTAAAACATGTAATTTTACTGTGATTTTAAATATTTATGTTAAACATTTATTTTATTTTATCATATTAATTTTTAACATTTTAGAAATACAGACAAAAACAACACCTTCACCATGATTGTAAGTTTACGTGTTATATTAGATATAGGAGCAGGGAAAAAAATAAATGGTTATAGTAGCTGTCTAGATTTTACTGCTTGAAATTTAAAAGATCTTTTATGATATATTGACTATAGTAAAAAACAAAAAAAATGTAACTCAACAATATCATACATACATAGCTTGCATTTTATCATTGCATTTATCAAAGCAACACTATTGTTGAATAATCTAAAAAAACTACTATTTAATAAAATTAAAAATACAAAATTATCTCATATTTTAATTATCAATTGTTAATTTTTTACTTTATTTATTTAATTTTTGGTTGACTTTTAAAATTTTTAATGTATTATTTTTTTTATAATTAATGATTTTTTAAATTTCTAGATATAATTTTAAATGTTTTCAATTCATTTTGAAAAAGTTAAGAAAATAATCTTTAAAAGAGAAATTACTTAATAAAACTTATTTACTTAAATCTAAAATATATGATCATTTTTCTTAAAGCATGTAATTTTACTTTGATTTAAAATATTCTACTTTAAAATTTTATTTTTATTTTATCATATTAATTTTTATATTTTAGAAATAAAGACAACAATAATCCTGTTACTGCGGTTGTAAGTTTATTTGTCACACTAAAATAAGAGTGGGAAAAAATAAAATAATTATAATAGTTGTATACATCTTAATGTTTCGAATTTAAATGATTTGATATGATATTTTATTATAGTCAAATAGAAAAAAGTTATAACTCAACAATGTCATGTCTGCGAATTGCATTTTAAAAACTTTTTGATAGATATATCAAGCATAAATTGATAATGTTGTCATGGTAGAGTGATAAAAGTTGAAAGACATAAACAATAACTTAATTAATTAATTACAGTAAAATAGAAATAAAAATTTATTTTAATTTTTGTTAACATTTTTACGTTTTTAAAATAAAGACAAAAATACCTAGACGATGAGGAATTAAAAATATTATTCGAATAAATAGACGAACTACTAGAGGAATTGGCTTTGAGATTTTTTATTATATATAAATGGTTTGAATAGTGTGATTAGAAGGAAGATAGTGGCCCATGACACTTACAGTGTAACTAGGGCTATTCATTGATATTGGAGAATTGACAATTAAATTTGGGAGAAAACATGGGGTTTGTTTCAGAGAACAATTCAAATGGATTTGTTTCAAGAGTGGTGAGATGTGCAGGCAAAGGACAACTTCAAAAAAGCCAAGTTTTGGGTGTGAGAGTATGGGGTTTGGCAAATCAACAATTTTAGAAAATAACCTAATTAATTTGGGTGTGAACTAAGGTCATGACCCAACTATCTTAAAAATGGCTTAAATTCTTTTATTCTATCTACAAGCTCTATTTCTAGCAATGTAACAAATTTGTAGTTTAGGAATAAGAGGGACACAACACCCACCTTACAAAGAGTATGCTTGATAAAGACAAAAAAAATATTATATATTTACTTCTCATAATTTTTAACTTTAATAAATTTAATTTATTGTTAATTTATTTTTAATTTTTTAATAAAATTATTGTCATGTTAATAATAAACTAATTATAATACTGACATGTTAATGTAAAAGATTATGCAAAATCTAATATATACTAACATGACATTATTTTTAAAAAAAATCCTATAACAATTAATTAATTATTAATTTTTTAAAAAATTAATTATTTAAGAAATTCATAAAAATATTTTTTTAAAATATATTTTAAATAAAAAAATTTATTAATTGATTATAAACTAAACTCGAAATTGAATTGATGGCAAGTGACCAAATTAATTGTGAAACAAATTTAATTAAAATTGAATTAATGATAAAACAAGTTATTTTTTAATAATAATCAAATTAACTATGATACAAATTTATATCATAATTAATTTAATTTCTATTAAAAACTTAATTTCAATAATAATTAGTATAATTATTATTATAAATAGTAACTTCTATCGTAATTTATTCAATTGCAATTAAAAAATAATTTATATCATACTTAGTTTCATTACTGTTAAAAATAATAAATTGTATTTTAATTAATTTAAAAATAATTTCTATCACAATTAATTTGATTAGTTTTAAAAATATAACTTATATAAAACGAAAATTCATATCGATTTTGCATTAGTTCATACAAAAAACGAAAAGACACTTCCTTTTACATTGGATATGCGCACCTTAATACTAAATGAAAATATGTTTCTATTGTTGTTTCATTATAAGTAGAAATGCGTTTTCATGTATTTTTATAAAAAAAAAAAAAATACTAAGGCAGTATCGTGTACTTAGCAATGGAGAAAGTGCAAATAATAGTTCCCACTCAATTATCTCTCTCCTCCTTTTCCCTGTTGGGCTAGAAATTATACAGCCTCACAATGTCGCTCTCCTTCTTCCCTTTGCTGGGCCAACCACACATCGAGCCTACAACTAAAAACCAGCATTTCAGCATTACAAAATTAGAAATGAAAAGTCAAAGATTGGTACAGAATGCATAAGGTGATAGATTCGAACTTAGTTCCAATCATTATAAAAAAATTTAGAAACGAAATTCCTTCTTTACTCTCTAAAAGTAGCATGCAAATTCAAATCATTGGTAGTCTTAATCTGTGGTTGTGTGATTGCATGGTTAAATTGTGTTTGAGCTTGAAGATTTCTTGGTTCCCTCCTCTGGTTAAACTGTGTTGATATAATCCCCTGTTGTTCTGATAGGACGACCTTTGAGCAATTATTTTTTATTATTTTCTTTGTTTGATTGCTTGCATTGACATTTTTTTTAATATATGTTGTAATTGTTTTCTATAGTTCTTGTCAGTAAGGTTATATGGTAAGCGAAAGTTTGTGCTTCCTTTTACTTGATTGAGTACTGATATTAAGTGAAAAGGAGAATGTGAGATTATTTTGACACTATATGAGTTGCCAAAGAGTTCATATCTAAGTACATTACATTTTCTTTCAACTCATTTTTATTTATTTTTCTATCTTTTTATATTTTTATTAAATTGTATATTACATTTATCATTTTTTTCTTTTTACTTTTCTTTCTTTCTATATCTAGATAGAGGTGGAGGGAGGAGGAATCTAGAACTGCCATTAAATTACTATAAAAATACTTGTATACCTCCCTAAAATTTATAAAAAAAATCATAAGAAAATAATATATGGAAACTACTATTAGTTGACACTTACAGAAAAAGAAAGAAATGTAGATAGGATGGATAACATGGACAGATTCTAAGGTGAGAGATTTGAACAAAATCCCCATTGTGAAAAATAAACATGATTTGTTAGATATAGAACTTTTTCATAATTTGACACAAACCTTTTATAATTAACGGCTAAGATTTGCTAGGGACTACCGTAGAGATGTTGTACTGGAACATATATATATATATATATATCCAGAGATACTCATGACTCCTCCATCACCCTCAACCCTAACCATTTCTACCTCTCTAATATCACCTTTTCCTCCTCCTCCATTGTTGAAAAATAATAAAACATGTGTTTTTTTTTTCTTCTTTTCGATACATCGGGAATGAATAGAAGGCAAAAATATTAAATAAACAGTCTAACAACAAGTATAACAAATTTGTAAATTCACTAGTTAATTTGAATTCTGATAATCAAAATTTCACAAATCAAATTGAACTTATGAACCATCCAAGATTGCCATGATCTCTTTGGGACAGGTTCTCCAAATTCACTTTCTTTGACTCAAAGAAATGCTAATAGGGTAGCAGACAAATTAGCATCTCTTACTTTTCAATTTCATGAAATGTAAATTGGCTAGAAGAGGCTCCAATGTAAATATTACCTTCGTTGGAGTTTGATATGCTTTTCTCGACTTATGTGACCTAATAAAAAACTCCAACTTAAAAAAAAAATAAAAATTAACCTGTGAATTAAGATTATCCTTTAATTTTCTAGATTTATTTTTTAAATTGAATTTTAATTATAAAGTATAAGTGTCCAAAATTTTCCTTCAAAAACAAATGTCCAAATCCAACCTTTTAGATCTATGCCAAATCTTCCCAATTTTCTAGCAATACAATTGGAGAATCCATCAATAGTGGCAGAGAAGTGAAACTTTCAGCAATTTAAAACCGAGCTTGTAAGAGAAAAAAAAAAAACAAAAAATCACATATCTACGCAATTGGAGAATCTATCAACAATGGCAGAAAAGTGAAACTTTCAACGATTTAAAAGTGAGTCTGTAAGAGAGAAAAAAAGTCACAAATCTATTTCAACTTTGGACATGATTAAGGGACAACTGGATCTCAATTCAAATGCTACTTTTCTCCTTTAATAATGTGACGAGGAGCTAATTAGTGTCGTGAAGATGCATTTCACCCACTTACCTTCGACTCCTCCGATTCTCATAAGCAAGTTTTTCACTCGCGGATCGACACATGTTGAATTAGTTTGACAAGAACGAATCGACTGACATGTGGTTGTTCTTGTGGAGGTTGCAGTGGTGAAGGAGGAGGTTTCGGAGAGGTTGGGTCGGTGAAGGCTGAAGGGGGAAGGGGAAGGAGTCAACCTTTGATTGTATAGTATTCCTACAATAGTCTCTCACTTATTTTAACAGTTGATTGTAAGTAATCTACATCTAACACATTATATTTGTTTTTCATGGTGGAGGATTTGTTCAATTCACTCATCTTAGAATCCCTTAAGTAACATGATGAAATAGAAAAATAGAGATAAAGAGAAATTATGTGTTAATGAAAAATATTTATAATGTTTAAGTGTTTACATAAATTTTTAATTATTTTATATATCTATTTTATTTTTTTCTCATATAATATTATTTTTATACTCAATATAGTTTTATATTTTTTATTTATGAAAAATATTATATATATATAATGCTTTTTTTATATTTATGCATGTGAAAATTTAATAGCTTAAATATCTTTTTCGTTCTTACAATTTAGAGTTTTTTTGTTCAACATGATTCAAGTCATTTCTAGTAATGACCTATTCTTTCTTTTTACCACATCATTTTGTTGAGATGTTCTTGACACAAATAAGTTGTGAGAAATTTCATTTTCTTCCCAAAATCTTAGAACATTTTTGTTTTCAAACTCTCCTTCATGATCACTTCTTATTGAAGCAATGCATATGCCTTTTTCATTTTGAACTTTTTTACAAAATATACTAAAGGCTTGAAAAGATTTATCCTTATGGACTAAGAACATAATCTATGTTCATATAAAATAGTCGTCCACAATGACAAGACCATACCTTTTACTACTCACAAGAACAATCCTAGTATAACCAAACAAATCAAGGTGCAACAATTCTAGAGGTGTGGAAGTGGAAGCAAAGTTTTTGCTTTGAAAAAAAGCTTTCATTTATTTCCCTTTCTGATATGCTTCACAAAGATGATCCTTTGATATGACAAGTTTAGAAGGCTCTTACAAGGTTATGATTTTTTAGCTTGGAGATAAACGTCTAACTTGCATGTCCAAGTTTCTTATGTCATATCCAATTTTCATCTTTGATGGATACTAGACATGATACACTTTGTTCTCCTTTGAATGGTAAATAAGACAGTCTCATTCTGGTTTTTTTTACTATGCATAAATCTTTGTTGAAGGAGACATCATGTTAATTATCACATAATTGATGTATGCTTAGTAGATTGTGTCTCAGACCTTTAAAAATCACATTATCAATAGAAGCATAAGAGGACATTCCTACCTTACCTACTCTTACTATCTTACCACTTTTTTATTCTTGTCAAAATTATTGTTTCACCATTCCTACACTTAAGGCTTAGGAACATACATTTTCTCTTATCATGTGTCATAAACATGTACTGCCCAGGTACTAGGATAAGATTTTTTCTTCTTGTTAAACAGATATGAAACAAGAATAATCTAATATTTAGATACCCAAATGGAGTTGGATCCTTTCTTGTTAGACTTAGAGGTTTTGGAATTATCTCTCTTGGATAGGTGCCTACATTTGGACATCATATGTTCAAGTTTACCACAATAATAACATGAAAGAGCATGCTTATTTTGGACATTTTTGTCTTTCTCATATCCAAGACTTGATTTGTTTGAGAGACGCTTGAGTATCTTAGAGTCTTGGATATGTTCTTTAATTCCTTTATAAATTTTGAGAGATTCGCCTTCAAATCCCTAAATTCACATTAAAGTTTATCAACTTCCTCTATGTTTGGTTTTGATGAGGGATCTTCTTCAAGTTTAACAGTTTCTTCTTCTAAATCCTTATATTTTGAAATAAGAGCCTCATGCTCTTTAGAAATTTTGGAAAACTTTTTCTTTAAATTCTTATAGGCTTTAGAGAGAAAAGATGAGTTAGAGAGAAGTTCATGATAAGTCTCCTTTAAAGATTCTAAGTTAGAGAAATCTACCTCATCATATTCTTTTTCATTAGAATTAGAGTCAATTGGTGAAACAACTACCATGAGACAAAGATTGGCTTCCTCGTCGCCCTTTTCATCAGACGTATCTTTGTTAAGGTCTTCTCATGTGGCCATCAAACCCTTTTTCTTCTTAAAAAGGTTTTCTTTAGCAAGTTGTGGACACTCAAACTTGAAGTGTCCAAAATTCTTATACTCGTAGCAAACTATGAATGTTTTGTCATTGAACTCCTTAGGAAACTTGTTTCTCTTGTGATGTCCTCCTTTCCTTTTCCATATGGAATGAATCTTCCTTTAGATGAAGAAAATCTCATCATTGTTTGAGTTTTCCTCATCACTCTAGACACTAATGGATTTGTCTACCACCATAGCATTATTTTTTTGAAGGAGACATCTTGGCAGAAATTACAATGGATTCGTTCTTATTTCCTTCATCCTAATCAAGTTTGATCTCATGGATTCTAAGAATCCTCACTTGCTCCTCTAATGAGATATATTCCATAATCTTAGACATTCGAACAATAGTAACTTGAGCTATTAATCTCTTAGGCAAACCTTTGAGGATTTTGTCCACAAGATCAAAATTCTCATGATATTTGCCTAAAGCTCTAAGCTCGTTGAGGATCATCTAAAATCCTCCAAACATGGTTTGGATATCTTCTTTCTCTTTCATCTAAAACAACTCGTATTCTCTAACAAGTAGACTAAACTTGCACCTTTTAACTGTGTCAATGACTTTATATATGACAATAAGAGTGTCCCAAATTTGTTTAGCGCTTTTGAACCCAATGAGTTTGGAATATTCCTTCTCTGACAAAACACATAACAAGGAGTTTCTCGCTCTAGAATTGAGCAAAAATCTAACTTTCTAGTCCTTTGTCCAATCACTTTTATGTATGGGAATCCCATTAGCATTCTTGGGAATCTAGTCTCCCATCTCCACCATGTCCATCATGTCAATGTGACATAATTCAAGATGGGTTATTATCATGTTCTTCCAATAGTCATAGTTGATTCCTTTAAATATGAGGGGCTTATTAGTTTCATTTCCTTCGTTCTCCATCCTTGGATTGTTTTTCCCTTGCATCATTATATGCTCAACCCCCTAGAGGTTGAGCTCTAATACCAAGTAAAGGTTTAGAAAACATATTAGAAAGAAAGTTAAATAGTGTGTGATTTTTGCAAGCTTTTCGCAAACTATTTAGAAAAGACATATGAAATGAATGTAAAACAATTTTGCAAATACAATATAAACCGTGAAGGCTAAACACAACACCAAAAAACTTATTATAGTGATTCGCTCCAACTCTTGAGTTACGTCTAGTTATCCCTCAATCCGAGAGATTCTACTAAACAAAAACTTGTTTACAACACGAGTAATAAATCTGTCATTTCTGGCTTTTTAACCCAAATATTTTTTAACTACCACTTTTAGCTACAATACTTAATCACTAGATTAAGTTATCCCAAATGTGAAAGTTTTAGCACAAGATTGAAACTTAACAAATCTAAGGATATAAAATAATGATAGAGCACAATCTCAAGAAGAGATGTAAGAGATTGGATGTATAGAGCATTTTTAAGATAGAGTATGATCAAAGTTTCTTCAACTTTTGTTGTCATGCATTCTGGTCTTTATATAGGCTTCAAGAGAGATGTTCGTTGTGTCATAATGTTCTTTTTTTTTTTCTTTCCATTCTAATGTTCATTAAATGCATGACTGTACTTTATGTCTTCTTATATAGAAGTTCAACTTCTATAAGAAGAGAGAGAATATAATATACTTGTTTTTTTTTATCTTTTCCTCTTCTTTTTTCGAGCTTTGGTAGATCAATTACTTTTTCTAAACATTTTATAAAATATGGCTGAGAAATCTAGAGGAGATGTGAATAGATTTATGCCCTTTCATGTTCTAAAATAACTTTCAAGGATTTTAAACTTGTAACACAATAAAAGACTTTTTCAAATAGTGATTATTTTTTCCTTTCTCAAAAACACAAAAATCATATTACTAAATCTTTTGATCAATAAATCAATAACAATTTGAGAAAGAGTTAGAAAGATGAACACATAGGTTTATACTGGTTCGACCAAATTCTAGACCTACATCCAATGTTAGTTTGATAACCCTTTCTTGTGCTATAAGTTTTTTTAATACAAATATTATGCACACACAATTTCTATATACCTTTTTCTTGAAATCCATAAGAAAACTAACAAGAAGTACCCCACTTCTTATCCTTTAATCTTAGAACCCCTTTAAGATAAAAAATAATCTAAAAAAGAAAATTTGATGTATTAGAATACACCTTAGATATGCAGATAATCCAAATTGAATATTGATCGTTGACACATAAATGGTTCTTGACTTTATTCTTTAACAAATATTTGAATGTTATCAATCCTTCTTTCACTTTGATAATTTTCTTTGAAAATAGAAAGAAAACTTCTAAATTTGAAAATCATATTTGATTTGAAAGAGTTTTTGTGTATATGAAAATTGATTTTCATTATTCTTTTTTTAGTTTAAGAGAAAAGCCTTTTCATAAAGAGTTTTCTAATTTCAAAATTGATTTAGCAAATTACGTAATTATGTAATTGTTAGTGTAATTAATTAAATTGATCTTTTTCTCTCAATAAAACATCAAGATTGATAATATAATTGATTACTCCTATGATGTAAAAAGTTACATCAAAGTAATATGAAATACAACCTTTTCTGGGTAACATATAATCAATTAAATCAAGTTATAATCGATTACATACGCTTGAATTTTTTATTCTTGATTCTTTTAACTCTTTGTAATCGATTGCACACACATGCAATCGATTAAAACAATCAAAAGACTATCAAATTTGTAATTAATATAATTTTGAACTATCTATGAGTTATATGCACACACAAGCCTACTTTTCTAAACAAACAATACAATGTAACATTTTTATATGGTTGACATAATGAAATAAACCAAAATCTAAATCTTGAAGTGTTGATCTTCAACACATTCTTACTTTAGTGGTTTCTTTTATGATAGGCTTTAGAGCTCAATGGTTATTTGATTTGGAAGTTTGTTTATCTTCACCATGTTTGTTGTTTTTCATCAAATGTTCATTTGAATTTAAATGATAGAAAACACATATGGATAGAAACATAGATAAATTGTTATATCATCTATTCTAGGCATTCAAAGAATTAAAGAATGGTCAAACTTAATAAAAGTGTAAGTAGAATACAAGTTTGAAGTTGGTTAAGGGCGCTTGTTGATTTAAGACGTATTTTCAAATCATATGTTTAGGACGTATAGTTTTTGTGAAAACTTGTAGAACATATATTTACTGAAAATGTTGTCTAGACATATCCAATATTTTTAGTGCTTAGCTTCTATCACATTTATATCATACGTATAAGTTAAGAAATACTACCTTTCTATTACTTAAGATGTATTCTTATCAACATATTAATCAAATCATTAATTCTTATCAAATTATATTACTCATTTATTATCATCAAAATCATAGATTTTTAAGGGATTTAACATTCATCCACGTATTTTGGTTCTAACAGAGATGTACATAAAGTCAACACATTATCAACTTTGAAATATTATTGTTAAAGGTGATATTCCCATCCCTTATCCAAAAGCTCAATGGACCTAAGCATACTTGAATAATGTACAACTTAACATCAAAGCACGCTATACCACTACGTGTGCTCTTACAAAGATGAAATACATCAAATTATATGCTTTAAGGATTGCCAAGGAGTTGTGGGATGCTTTTAGAATCAACTATGAAGGAACTGATGATGTCAACTTAACAAAAGTTGCAAGACTCATGAGATAGTATAAAAACTTCACTATCAAGAAAGCGGAGACCATAAATCAAATGTTTGGAAGATTCCAAACTATCTAAAGTGGTCTTCATTGTGTTGGTTATACTTTTACTAAAGCTCAAAACAACATAAAGATCCTAGATAGTCTTACAACGAAATGAGATATGAAAGCTATAACTATCAATGAAGCCAAAGATATGAAAAACCCATTATTAGATGAGCTTCTAGGAACCTTGAGAGTCTATTAAGCAAAAGTATTTGTTGAAAGCCCACTAGCTCAACAAGGATCTGTAGCTCTCTAAGTAGGAGAAGTCAACTAGAGAAAGGATGAAAGGAAGTCTAGTAGTAAAGCTTTAAGAGTAGAAACATCTGAAAAATAGAAGAAAGGTCAAATGGATCTACCGATGAGGAAGTATCTCTCAAGCTCAAATGGATCTACAGATGAGGACGTATCCTCCTTTCAAGAAAGTTCAAGAAAATGATAAAGAATAAAGTAAAGTACAAGCATTCCTTTATAAAGCAGGATAAATATGAAAGAAAATACATGGAGGAAATGAGTGATATTGTTTGCGTCGAATGTAGGAAATCTGGACACAGTAAGACAGACTATCCCAAGCTTCAAAAGAGGTGGTGCTCAAAGAAAAAAAGGAGTTTGATGACCACTTAGAAATATTTAGACAACGATAATAGTAGCTCAGATGATAAAAAGGCTAATCTCTATTTGATGATTGATACAAACGTTAATGTAGAGGTAAAGTCTACTTTTGAATCCTCTACCTCTTACTTGGATTATTCTTTTGATGATGAAAAGAAGTCTTATGAAACTCTTCTACAAAATTCTCATATGATTTCTTTTCAATATGAAAGATATAAATTAAAATACAAGAAAATTGTCTCTAAAAATCTTTTGTTAAAAAAATTAACTGAGGATCTTTGTAGAAAACTCAAAACTCTTGAGTAGAGTTTATTAAACTGTGTAGACAAAGATTATACAGACTGTATGTTTGAGATTCAAAATTTAAAGAAAGAACTTGTTTGCTTACATAGTGACATTTCAAGATTTATATGTAGATCTACTACTCTAAAAATGCTTATAAAAAAACTATCAAGATCCATATAATAAATCAGAACTTGACTTTCATAAGACAAACTCTAAATCATCTATTCAAAAATCTTGTACAATCTTTTTAATTTTTATCTTTCTAATTTTAAAAGGTTTGTATCAAATCAGAAGTGCTACTATACTATTATTATTATTATATTATTAAACCTTTATTTTTAAATAAATTTATTTTAATTACTTAACAAATTCTATTAATTAGATATATGAATAAAAAAAGTGACTAAAAAAAATTAGATTTTGACTAGATGAAGAATTCAAGTCATTATTATGACTATAGAATAAGTAAATAATTATAATTATTGAATCCAAAGAAAAGCTCCAGGTTCAACAATTTATTTCTCTTTATACAGTACCTAAATTTTAAACCAAGACATATGAATTATTTAGACATTAAATTGACATAATTGACGTTAGGTTGAATAAAAAAATGAATGAATTATTCAAAAATAAGATCCTATTTTATTCATAAACTTATTCCTTTTTTTTTTAAATGTTTGCCTTTTATTCTATTTGGCTCCTAAATTAAATAAACATATCTAAATCTTATTATACTAGTCCCGGTAAATGCTTTTGACCCAAATTATTTCAAAATGATGGCCAGGCCCAAAGAATGGTTCAACAAAGCCTCTTAATTACCTCATTAAAAAATTGAATCTCAAGCAAATGCATATCAAAATAACTTCACACGAGAGAAAATGGAGTTTGAGGCTTGTGGCTCGTGGGTGAGTGTGAAGAATGAATGGGTTTCATGGTAATGGATGGAAAGAATGATCGTGTCTTATAATGGCAGAAAGCGATATGCAGTGTTCGTGAGTGGCGGTATCACATTCAAAAGATTCACAATAGTTAGGATTTTCATGTTGTGGTGTTGTGATTTGAGATTTGTGGTGAAGCTATGCAATTATGGTGGTTCGTAGCCACGAGGTGGCATGCGTGGTTGGTTTTGCGACAGTTACATAGGTATTTTAGGGATTTGGACTCAGGTTCAACGTTAATGAAATGGTGGGTGAGTTTGTTTAGTGTTTCTAATGTAGGGATTTGGCTTTTTAGAAGCTTTGGGATGGTAATTTGAGGTTTGGAGTTTTGGGGTATTAGGCAAACAAATTTGCTTCTTGGTGATACATAAGTGCAAGTTTTCATCAATGTTTCTAATTTTTTTCTGAGTTGTGTTTAATGAGAAGGGTGAGGGAAGAAGTTATGAATCATAAGTATTGTTATGTGTGAATGTTTATGGAGGTGAGTATTTGATGCTAAGGGAATTAGGAACGGGAGGTTCCCTTGTTTGAGATGTGAGAATAATGATCAAGCTTTTTTTTTTAAGGCAAGAGGATTTGTTCCCATTTTTCTTCTCTATTACTATCTTCAAACATGTTCCTTAAAATTGGAACTAAATCCAAAAAAAGTTGTTGAAAAGTTCCCTTTTTCTATCATTTTAAGGTTTGCTTGCATGAACCTTTTGGCACAAGTCATGCAGACACTATTCACCTTTCTTTTTTGTGGTCATATTGTTGAAGTCTTTTTTTCTTATTCTGTCAATTTTTCAAACTTAGCTCTCTCTCTCCTTTTTTTTTTTGTCTTTTTTACAAACCTCTTTTATTGTTGTTTTGACTACTAGTTTCATAGCATACATGACTCTAATTGTTGACAACGCATGACCCATTGGGTTTCTTCTACTTTAATATTTTTCCTCTTGTTGTATTTATTATTATTTTTATTTACCTTTTTTATTGTAAACATAATTAAAATTGAGTTGGAAACTATGACACATTAGACTTTAAATTTTATAAATCAAATTTAAATTGATTTGTTGATTTTTTATTATTTCTTTTTAAATTTTCTCTTTTGTTTTATTTTTATTTTGATTTTTCTGAACCAAATTAGATGTTTACACACAAAAAGCATTATATTGAAGAATTCTAAAAAATAAAAGACTAAATTGGACATTTTATTAAAAGAGAGATCAAATTAAATAAAATAGATAAATAAAGAACTAACGTTATAATCCAGCCAAAACATTATTAAGAAATTTTTTTTAATGTAAAATTAAAAAAAAAACATTATAAAAAAGTCACGTCTTGAATTACAAAAGGTTTTCTTCAATAGCCATTTACTCGAATATGTTGTGTGCATAAATAAACAACAGCACAAAACACGTAAGTTTTGTTAAAAATAAAAATAAAAATGTTTTATAACCTCGTACATATTGGGTTAAATAAGTGATAAATAAAAATAGTTTCTTTCTCTAGTCATGATGTATTCTTAATTATTTGGTTAAATCTCAATGTATAGTTTAGTTTAGGTTATTTAAAAAATATAATTATTTATTTATATTAATATACTGAAAAAATAGAAAATAAAATATTAAATTTCAGTAAATAATCCTTTCCAACAATATTAGAGTATTTAATTATAAATAATTTATCAATTAAACATGTTGATTTCTTTTTCATCAAACTAATTTTTGAACATTAACTGTCTTAATTTTATGTATTATGTTTTTATTTAAATATCTAATCTTTTATCCTGTGTTTGTTTTAGATTATTTGAGAAGGAATGAATTAAGAAAGTGAAAGAGAATGAACATGAGAAGTTTGGGTGATTTGGTTAGCATAAAATTGAAAAGGAAAAACAATTTTCCCTCGTGGCAACTGTGAAATGGAACAGAAATGAGCAGTGCTGCAAACAGTGAGTGGTATAATTATTTTTATATTTCTTATATATGTTCTTTCATTTTTTAAAAGTTAAATACATTTTTTTAACGTAAATAAATAAACAAATAAAATTTTTATTGTAAGAAAAAACAGTACATA
This sequence comes from Pachyrhizus erosus, assembly GCA_026544285.1. Lineage (NCBI taxonomy): Eukaryota > Viridiplantae > Streptophyta > Magnoliopsida > Fabales > Fabaceae > Pachyrhizus > Pachyrhizus erosus. Next base: position 1,108 of record JAMLFT010001094.1, on the reverse strand, counting down.
AAAGTTTAGATATTTTTTTTGTTTTAATTTCTTAAAAAATTAAATATTTTTGTACAACAAAATTTTTTCTTAAACAAATAATAAAAAGTTTATGCTAAAAATAATGGAATTAAAAAAATAATTTTTAGTTAAATATAAAAATATTTTTATATAGTTTATTAATTCTTTTCATTTATAAAAATAAGTGGACAGTACTCTTTTTCTTATTATTTATATTAATCTAAAATAACACATACTTTTTTACTCTATTTCTTTTCTTTTTATTTGTTTTTAATCCAAACAAAAAATAGTCTCATGTCTCTAGGAAGTAGTTTAAGTTTAATTCTTATATGCACATTAGTTTAAAAAAGAAAAATACTATCAAATATTAACTAAGCTTTGAATATGACTTTTCAAATAATTATTACAAAATTCGATATTTTTAATAATATAACAATGAGGACTGGTTTACATAATAGAAAACTTTCAAGTATATTATAATTAAATTATACTATAAAAAATCGCATTCATTAGCCTCCAAAGTCGCCTGTGAGATTTTTAAAACTGGAATGGCTCTCCATGATGCAGCATCCAAGTGACGCAAATCAAGGATTAAACATATGGTTTCTGAAATTTGAATCCTTCTTTTGAAAGGTACCAGAACCAGAACCAGAACCAAGACACGACGTAAACTTAGCTGAGATTATTGTCTGACATTTCCACGTGCGAATTGAATAATCTCATGTGTAGAATACTGCCACATGGTCCCAAATCATTTTACTTTTAATGAATTGAAGGACCACATCTTTGTCTGTAATTAAACATTATCTCATCCATAAATGGCACCCCTCTAAGTTAGGTTTAGCTTGTAATTGGTTCACAGCCTTTGTTTCACTGTCAGATTCAATTTTGAAAGAATATTTGAAGTGTATGTTTTTATTTAATATAACTTTTTTTTTAGGCGTAATCAGTCCAAAATCTCTTTCAAGCTTAACTAATGTTTGACCATTAAGGTTATATTTAATAAAACTAGATAAAAAAATGAGTTAAAAACTAAAAATTAACTGAAAGTTAAAAATTAATTAAAAATTAATTTATTAAATTATAAATATTTGATAAAATTATTTGC
>JAMLFT010001093.1:0-33397 GCA_026544285.1 Pachyrhizus erosus | reverse complement strand
TTAGAAGAATTAAATTTTTTAAAAAAACTATTTATTTTTTAAAAAAATATCTTAAAAAATCAATAAAACAAATAAGCATTTCTTTAAAGTGAATTAAACAAAGCAAAATCTTAGAAATTATTTGATTTTTAAATCTACTAGGTGAAACAACCAGTATACCTTTACCTGTGCCTATATTCATATATTTTAGTAGCATATTCAGAGTGAGTAGTTACTTTAGTACAGTCAATTGATTCTGTTAATGAAAGCAGTAAATGAAGAAAGACATGGTTGATGAAAGTCACAGTCACAGTAGTTATAGCAGAGTAAGCTAGACTCATAAGCTTCCCATTTACTACCATCGTGCTTAAATGGATTAATGAGTTTTTTGTTTTTAATTCATCCCCTTCCTTTATATAAATTAGAATAATGAATGAGGGCATTTTTAAGAACTATTATTTAACAAGAACGTTAATAAAAAAATTTCTTCCACAAGAAAATATTTAGATTTTTTCTCAACTTCTTATCTTTGTCAATTTATTTTTTTATATTTATTTCTAACTTGAATTTTAATATTTTTTTAAAAAGAAAACATCAATATTTAAAACTAACTTTGTATTATAATATAATTTGTTTATCATAAATATAAAATATAATATATATGTTCAAGAATATTTATTTGTTACAAATTTTATTTATAATATAATTTAAAATTTAAAATTATTTTTTTACTAAAAATTTTAATCATATGAAATAACATATATTATGGACATTGTTGAGACAAAAATACTTGCTATTACGTACCCGTTCAAAGTTTTTTTTTTTATAAAATTGAATATTATTTGATTGATATCAAAAGACTATTTATCAAAATATTGAAATTCATTTTAATAATTAATTTTTTTAATATATACTTTTTCATTCGCACATACTAGAAATAGTGTAAAATACTTGTAATTACGTACCTGTCCAAAATAGTCTACTTTATTAAATGCTGGACATTGTAGAGACATTGTTGTTTTACACGCTGGACTCCGTAACCTTCGAAAGTAGAAAAAATAACTTGCAAGAAAAAAATCATAGTATTAAAATAACAAATAATGCAATTTATTTTGACTTTAATTTCTGTGCAATAAAAAATTTTATACCGTAAAATCTAAATCAATAAAATATTATTGTTTATCCGAAACTATTTAAAGTACGATTTTAAAATAATTATAAAAACTAATAAACTTATTATTGTGATTACATATTAACCCAGATAAAAATTATTAAATGAAAATTTGACTATTTAAAAAAAAACTCTATTTTCCATATATATACTACAAAATTTGGTCAACATATTAAAAAGAAAAACCATTGACAACTGTGTTAAAAACGCTATATTTCAGTATTTATATAATTTCCATCTCTTCCCTTCCAGTCCCTTCCCTCTCTCCTACCTTCCATAATCCATTGCACTTATTGTACCTTTCAATTTTTTGTCTAATCCAAATATACCCTTTAACTCAAAAACAAAACCCCCCTATTACATGAAAATAATAATAAATAGAACCTTTGTTTGGTGCTTCAATTTGGGCACGGGACCTGAGCCCCCTTCCTTTTTCCTTCATAAATATGTCCAAAACACAGAACGCACTTTATATATATATATATCATCCATCACTAACCATTAGCCACAATAATGAGTGATGCAGCGATTCAATTTCAAAGTTATATATAGAGAAGAGACACACACATCAACATTTTTTCACATATAATAAAAAGGAACAACAATTCTTATTCCACCCACCTCACCCACTGTCACTAACCTACACAGTCTCTCATTGATCTCGCTCTGCATAACTTGCCATATTTTTTTAAGGTACTTTATTTACCACTGCCCCTTTTTCTAGTTTCGTATATTCTTTCAAATTTGCCTTAGCCAATGTCTATTATATTACATGTCACATTTATTTGTTGTCAAATTCGATTATAATTCTATTGTCTCTGACCTATCTCACCCTAAGATACGTCTTGTACTTTTTGTATATTATAATTTTATTTTCATGCCCAAAAATAAGACGTGCTTATAATGGCAGGGGGAAGAACTTCCTTTTATTAGGAATTTTGTAAGTGTCGTGGATATAATTGATGCCCAATTTTTTACTTGTATGATTCTGCAACATTTTTTTTCCTTAATAATTTTTCTGGTGTGCAGAACATGTTCCTGAATTCTGATCCTTAATCAAGATTAAATCTTGCATAATCTATTTGGTTAGGGTTTATCATCGTATTACTTGTTGAACACAATAATGCGAGCGGTTAATTGGATTTTTAATTGGGTCTTTTGTCATTGAGGGTTTCTGGGTCACAGTGAGTGTGGATGTTAAGGTTTAGATTTCAACCTCGCTGGGTCTGTTTTTTTTTTTTTTTGTGAAAGTTTTAAGGTTGCAGCTTTTTCGTACTGCTTTTGACGAAATTATTGCTGTTGCGGATTTTACGTCTAGTGGGAACTTAGATCATTTGATTCATAAAGAAAGAATGGTTTTGGGGTTTGGGAGGATGAATTTACACACAGCGTGACAATTATCAGATTTGATTTTAATGCAGTTGTCCATTGTTAATTAACATAAAATCACCATTTTAATGTTTCTTAGTGGTTGAATTTGTTCTAGACTCTCAAATTTTACACTACGAAAATGATGTTGCATTTTATAGTTCAAAGTTTAAAATTGGAATCAAATCACTTGTCCCCTATGGCTGTTTCCTTTTTTCTTCCCCAATTAAAAATAACACTTCAACAAAAAATAACTTTCACAAATAAAAAAGAGAATGTTTTTATTTTAAAGACATTTTTTTAATACATGTCATGTTAAAATTAGCGGGACTAGCATGGAGATAAGTAATTTCCATCTGTCAACATTTTCTATTTTTCTTAACCCTTACCTAAGAGTCATAGTTCAAGTGCTACCAAGTCTATTTTGGGAACTATATGATCCTGAGATAGAGTATCACCCGGGTGACTTTTTACGCTATCTTTTTCTCCATAAGCCAGGTACTAGACCACGATTGTAAATTTGTAATTATTAAAAAAAAACACTATAATCATGTTGTACATCTAGGAATGCATCTGTTGATTCAACATTCCATGGTAATAACATTCCATTACGAAGTTAGATGTGAATTATTGTCTTTTCAGAAGCTATAAAAATAATTATAAAATTTCAGTAATGCCTCAATTATTATTCCCATTCATCATTAACTGTTTTGCTCTCATCGGGGCAGTAAATAAGAAAATATGTATTGTTCTGCTGAATCACAATTAGTGGTTAGGTATGCAAATTTGAACTGAATGGGTTGTCCAATCTGCTTTTCTTTGCATGTTCAAGTCCCCACCTAACTGAGACCATAAACTGATGGGAAGTGGTGATTCTTTATAAACAGATTACTTAATTAATCTGCTTTAATTCACTGTTAAATAATGTAATTTTTAATTCAATGGAATAACTTATAGTGCGATATTATGTATTGCCTTCTTGCTTATTGTTCTGCTATTTATTTATTTTTCTTAACTGGCGTAAACTTTTTCATTCTCATTTTATGAACTAATTGATTCGATTGTTTATCTTATGCAGTCTATGAACAACTATTTTGATCTATGAAGAAATAATTTCATTGTACTTTTTAGTTATGAAGTTCAAACACAAATTTGAAATGATCTAACATGTCATGCGGTAGCATTAACGGTTTGATACAAAATGATGTATTTATTAACATGCAAAATGCTAGAAATGCGCAAGTTTATATTGTCCCATTAAAATTTGAGGTGTTCTGACATGGACACTGTTAAGATTTCTCATGGGATTGGCAACATGCTCAAACTATCCCTATACAATTTAGGCAATCCTCTCATGCTGAACTCGTGATTGAGGTTAAGGTAGGTTCAATCTGTTTATAATATGATGTAAGAGCCTACTCTTTCCTTATGTTGAGCTACCTGCAGATGGCAAGCTATGCAAAACATCATGCTATAGAGTTCAGTTTTGGGATGACGGGAAGGCATCAAGGTCTCATGTTGGCTAGGAATATGGCCAAAATACTCCTTGTAAGATTTGGATAATCCTCTTTCCTTGAGCATGCTTTGGCAGTTTAGTTAAGCCCAAATCATTTCTAATATACACGACTCATTTATTTTTCCAAATTGATTGTGCTTACTGACCCCTCCAAAAAGTGTTTGTGTCATAGCTTAAAATCAATGTGTTTATGAAAATATTTGTTGAGTAAATAGTCTATGCATCGACGGAGTCACAGATTTTTACACTTTTATCTAATTACAAATTACCATGTATAGTAAGTTTTGTTGACTTTTACAATATTTACTTAAAAAGTTATACAAACTATGGTTTCTGATTAGTTGACAGTGTATAGAAATTAAACTCATTTGTTTTAAAAATTACAAATTCTTATGAATTTGATATGTTTCTTTTTCAGGTTTGACTATTGCCATTAACATTCTTATGCATGGCAAAATATATATCCTGTCATGTTTTACTATACATCCTTTTGCTTTAGTCTTGTAATTAAGAATAGTTAAAAAAAATTATAGGTTAAATTATTCATTTGATCCCTATAGGCTTTGGCCCCTAGTGCTAATACTATAGAAGAATTTCTATTGGTAAAAAATTACTACAAAAACTTTTTGTTGATGGTAAGCCACCACAAGGCACTGTGTAGGAACTAAAACTTATAGTTTTCTCGTGTAGGGACTAAAACTTAAATGGAGATAACTATAGGAAGTGGGAACCAAGTAAATTATTTAACCAAAATTATATTAGAATTAGAATTCTTACCTTGTGACAGACATGTTCGAAAGTTATTTTCTATTATTGATGGTTATTCGAGAACAAATAAATTGGAGTCTTTTATGTTTGTATCCAAATTCAAATACTCTTGCCTATCCATATTAGGATTTGGTACCTTAATGATCTTGATAAAAAAACTTAAGCTTGAAGGTGAATTTTGATACTAATTATGCTATTAGATTTTTGGTTTAGGCACCAAAAGTTAGCACAAGAGCTCAAGGTTGTTCCTCATTTGTATACTCTATTTTTACCATATTACTAGTCATTGTGAGATCTCCAACACCCCACTCACATTGAGGTATGAAGTTTGTAGAATTGGACACACGTGGTGGTCTGATAACTGACCCAATAAGCTTAACAATAAATCACTAGAATAAACTTGATACCATCTTAGAATTTGAGGTTAGGGTAACTCAATCACAAAATTTAACTCAAGAGATGAAGTTTTAAATAATGTAAATATGTAATTACATATAAAACTAGTGTACCTAGGTGATAGAAGATATGAGGAAGGGTCATTGAACACAGCCATATCCTTGCATATGCAAAGAGGTTGTATCCGGATTTGAACCCATGACTAACCAATCACCAAGGCGCAACTTTATTGTTGCACAAAAGCTTGCCCTTAAATATTTAATTACATCTATCAGTAAATATTTCTACAATGAAGGCGGAAAAAAAAAACAGAGGTTTTCCCCAAAGAACCTTTGGATGATGAAGAAACTAGTATAAGAAAGAATGGAACTATGACTTATGTATAATGACTTTTACACTACCCTCAATATCATCATGAATTAAAAGATAATCCCCGGTGGTTGTGATTGTGGTAAAGTGAACGAGTTGCCACTTACAATTAGCATAACCTATTAATGCAAGAAAGTCGATGAAATACTCCTCTGGAGGTTGATTTAGATTAGGTAACAAGAATGAAGGTTCTTGGCCACCAATATCTTGTTGGTTTGAGGGAACACTTGTTATTACACTAATAGGTGATTTGACCTAAAGATACTTGTGTTGGACTTTTTTTCTTAAGGCTAAGTTAGGTGGACCACAGTGAGCCTCCATAAATTGAGATAGGTCAAGTAAAACTTATCTTGTTTAGAAGGTCCATCGTGACATCAAATCAAGCTTTATTCTTTTTAAACTTTCATTTGAGGCTCTTTATCAAATTGAGATTAATGGCTGCAAGTTCATTTTTTAAATTCGTCCTTTCATATAGCTTCAGTTTCTCCTCCTGTTGTAGTTTAATTAAATTCCTTTTCTTCTTTGACCTTTTAGCACACCATGTAACCTAAATATTTCTTGAAGGTAAAGCCTAGCCAACCTCTCTAATGAGAAGTTAAGGCTCTAATGGGTAGGAAGTGGGTGGACTTGATGAATTTCTCCACTACAACCCAAATGGCATTATACCTCACTTGGGTTCAAGGTAAGCCTATGACAAGGTCTATAGACATAGTCTCTCATTTCCACCCATGGATCTCTAAGGACTATAATAAACCTGAAGGCCTTTTGTGTTCTATCTTAACTTGTTGGCAAACTAAACAGCTAGACATGGTGTGCTAAAAGGTCAAAGAAAAAGACGACTCTAGCTAACCTACAATGGGAGGAGAAATTATAGGTAAAGGAAAGTAAGAATTGAAAAGATGAACTAGCAGTCATGAATCTCAAATTTGAAAAGCAAAGAGCCTTGAACAAAAGTTTATAGAGAATAAAGCTTGATCTGATGCCACAAAGAACCTTTTATATGGGACAACTTGTCCTTGACCCACCTTAGTCTGTGGAGGCTCATTGTGGTCCATTTAACTTAGCCTCAACACAAATAGTCAAAGACAACATTCTTGATGGCAAATCACTTGTTAGTGTAGTAGCAAGTGTTTTGTCAAACCATCAAGAGATTAGTGGCTAGGAACTGTTGTTCTTATTGCCTGATCTAAATCTTCCTCCAAAGGAGTATTTCATTGACTTTCTTAGATTAAGTCAATAAATAATATTTTGCAAATTTATATTTAGATCATGATCGTCGATTGCCATACACATAACACATCGACAATAACATAGTTTATGCTATTGTACTTGTAGGTGGTAAACCGTTCACTTTCCCTTCACAATTGTTGGGACTTATTTTTAATTCATGATGATACTAAGGATAGTGTAGAAATCCTTATGCATCAACCACAATTCCAGTCTTTCTTATACTGGTTTCGTATATTTAGATCATGATTGTTGATTGCCATACATATAACACATCGACAATAACATAGTTTATGCTATTGTACTTGTAGGTGGTAAACCGTTCCCTTTCCCTTCACAATTGCTGGGTCTTATTTTTAATTGTGATGATACTAAGGATAGTGTAGAAATCCTTATACATCAACCATAGTTCCAGTCTTTCTTATAATGGTTTCTACATCATCCAAAGATTCTTCTAGGAAAAATTATTTTCTTTTCCACCTTTAAGACACATGGTTTCATAATCTCTTTCGTCTTTCTCTCTTTTAACATGCTATCAAAATCTGTCCTAAATCCATTGTTAGGTCACTTGCATTGCCACTGACTAGACCGGTAGCCCTGGACATACGAGGGAGTGTTGGAAAGTTGCCTTAATTACAATCACCCCTAGCCCACCATAATTGTGGCCTTTTTTGGGACTGCCTTAGTTGCAGCCTCAAGGTGGTGTTTAGTCCCACATGGACTAGAGATGATTTAAATAGATATATAAGGCTTGGTTTTGTGAGGTTGAGTTAGGCCATAAGTCCAATTTCTAAGAAATATAGAATTAGAGAACTGAATATTCAGTACAATTTTTGTTTTTCATTTAATATGTGTACTTGCATTCTTGGAAGCCCTCAAACCTTTAATGAAATGGATATATTGACAAAATTTCCTTGCTTTGATGAGATCAAGCCATAAAGTTAGTAATTTAAGAAGGGAACTTGAATATGGTTACTTGTATTGCTGGTTTAATCAAGTTCATGTTCCACCAAATGTTTTGGGAAATCACTGAAATCCTAAAACTGATTTTATCAAGTCCGTAGTGGTGTTTGGCTGTTTGCTCCTAGTCTAGGAACATAAATGGTGTTTTTCTTAGTTCTACAATATAATGCCTATGAATATTAATTATTTTGCTCCCTTTTCTTTTAACTTGATTTTGATGCACTTGTGCCATTTAATTTCAATATATTTTGTTTCTGTTTTATTTTCAGCCTCTTTTTTATCAATTACTATGTCTAACATTACATTATTATACTTTTTTGTGGAATGACCTTTGACAGAACAGTGGTTTGATGGGAGTCATCAATCATAGGAAGCATATCATATCATACTGCCGATTTTAAAATAGTATCATGGAAATACTTCCTTGTTCTGGTGTTCAGTACGCTGGGGGATCTGATTGCTCTCAGCCAAGTTCGGGAACAACTTTTGGAAGCCAGAGAGAACCTAATTGCCCTGAAAGTGGTGATCAGGCTAAATTGGATGATGAACAACTGAATGACTCATTACAAATGGAAGGGCCTCAGATAGAAAGACGAGGTCAAATGCAACAGGCTGTTTGTGAACACTTGACTAATATATATTGCCAATGTGATGGAGCTTCATGTTGTGACTGTCAAGTGGAAGCCCAGAAGGAATCCATTAGTTTCTGTGATGTTGAAGATGATGAAATAAATGAACCTTGCTTAGCCTTTGAAAAGTTTGTCTCTATTGCAGATACAAGTGAATCACTAAATGATAGTAGGGAAGTAGAGCCATCATTTTCTGAACCCACTTGGCTGAAGGGGGATGAGCCTGTGGCATTGTGGGTTAAGGTGTGTGCGTGTGCAAAATTTGGTTATTCATTATCTGTTGGGAGCCTTTTCTAATGGTTGTTTGCTATTCTCCCTACAATTAGAGTATGATTATTCACAAGTCTGATGTAGCTTATGTTGTTGTATTTATTATTGGGAAATGCTAAAGGCATTAATGAAGTAAGTAAAAGTGGAAAGTATTTTATTGGGATGCAAAAAAACACTCTCCTATGATTTTTAAATACGCTCCTACATTATTTTCAATAAAAAACTTTCTTCTTTTAATTCTTTATCTAGTACCCTTAGGACATTAGTTAGCAAGACCCTTTATTATTTTAAAAGCTCTCATATCTCTACATTTTGCTTGATCACAACAATTAGAAAATCTTTTCTTTATTGCAGACACCTTCTCTTACATATTTCATTGAGCAACTTATGGTGGGGATGGAGGAAAATTAGAATGCAATGTGGCCTAATTTTGTATTCTTTTTACTTGTCTTTTTTAGTGGAGAGGGAACTGGCAGGCTGGTATCAAATGTGCAAGGGCTGACTGGCCATTATCAACTTTAAAAGCTAAACCGACTCATGACCGGAAGAAATATTTTGTCATATTTTTTCCTCACACAAGGAATTATTCTTGGGCTGATATGCTACTTGTTCGATCAATTGATGAGTTTCCCCAGCCTATTGCATATGAAACTCATCAAGCAGGGTTGAAAATTGCAAAAGATTTGACTGTTGCACGGCGGTTTATAATGCAAAAGCTAGCCATTGGTGTACTGAGCATTGTTGATCAGCTTCATCCTAATGTATGTGATGGTGGTTCTGTTTCTTCACTCCATATTCTTGTAATCTCTACTTTTTATTGTATTTTTTACTTTTGATATTTTTGATACATATAGGCCTTGCTAGAAACTGCTCATGATGTGATGGTTTGGAAGGAATTTGCTGTGGAGACTTCTCGATGTAACAGTTACTCAAATTTTGGCAGAATGCTTCTAAAGCTACAAAATGTAAATTACAATTTCGGATTATAGTTTATGGAGTAGAGAGCTTAGATTTCTTCAATCTTTTAACATTGTTGCATATTAAAATGTCTGAACTTGTTGTAGCTATGCTTCTCTGTTGGGATGATATGCAGTAGAAATATGCTAAACAATATTCATTGTGAATGTGAAGCTTCTACTAACTTAACTATGTATTGTGATTGATTTACAATGAGTTTCACTTTTATTAAATATTTTCAAGTCAAATAAAATTTTAAAAATACTTGATAAAATGCAGCTTTGGAACCTTGTGTTGAAAAAAATTTCTACAAGCTAAAAAGGATTAGGTTCCAATGCTTCGGAGGGTGCTTCACAGGTTAAATTTTGATAATGTTTGAATGTGACAAAATTGCAAACTAAACCTTGATGATCATTCTTTTGCACTTCTCTAACATGTGACTTTTAGTGTTAACACATACCTTGGCTACTGTTTTAGTTCATTGGCCTGAAAGTTTTTTATGCTACATGGAGGTTTCCTGTCATTTTTTTTTTTTCTGGTTACTAATATCCTCCAACTTTCAAAATTATATTGTTTCTATGCGTGTTTCTTCAAGCCTCACTACTATAGTCTTTTTTAGTCTTGTTATGTGCTTATGGCATTCAACTTGCTGCCAAGGGATAGCATTCCATTTTCCTCGACTTGTTTGGGTGATGTGTCTCATGGGTCCACGAGCATACTTAGTATCAAGCCTTAAAACTAATGGTGAATTCATTTCTACTTTGCATGTTATATCATGTAATTTCAAGATAGCACTGCCACTGTGAAATAAGAACCATTTTATTTTTCACCTATACATATTCTTAATCTTATTTTAAATATAGTTGGCCTGATTCATTATCAAGGGGAGAGAAAAGAGACTGGCTTGGTATCTGTTTAATATAGCATATCATCACTTCTATTGATTTGGCTTCTTCCACGTGGCTGAGCACATATTGTTGGTATCTGGCAATTCGTCAAGTTAAGCATTATCACATTTGATTGAATTGAATTTCCAGCACTTTTGTGAAGTTGAATGCTGACACCTATTGTAAATTACTTGCATAGGTGCTATTTATGCCATTTGGGCTATATTGTAGTTTTAAAATTCATAAATCCTAGTATTTTTAGTTTTCATTATATAAATAAAAGTATCATGGTTCAACTAATATTTCTTGGCCTTTCTCAAAAAAAAAAAAAAAATTCTTGGTAACCTTTTTTGGTGGTATAACCGTTTTTATTTACAGAGCATGGTGAAGCACTACACAAATGCTGACTGGATACAACATTCATCTTACTCTTGGGCTGAACGATGCTGGCATGCAAATAGTGCTGAATCAGTAGAGCTACTGAAGGAGGTACTTTAAATTTTTTGTGACCAACTCATGTATCTTGAAAAAAGGACCGCGTATTCATGTTTGTGTGATCTTCAAGGCAACTTTCAATTGTTTTTTAAAACTCATAAATTGATAAACATAAAAACAGGACAATAAAATGCTTAAAATTCATAAGCATAGCTAAAGGTTGTCTCACGTTATTATTTTGTACGCCTTGGCTCCATTTCTTCCCCTAAGTGTATTTTGATGAAAGGTCATTCAAGGAAAATAAAGACTTAAGTTATTATGTGAAGGCTCATGATTGATTTTTTATTTTTAACACCTCTCATCATACATGCATCATTAAGCTTGAAGTGTGAATATACATGCTTAATCAACATTGTGCTGAAAACTAGGCTTTATATAAGAGAATGGAAGATGGAAAGGATTGAACTTCTGGTGACTTATTCATGGAGGCTCTGATAATGTGTCTGAGAGCAACTCTCAATTAAAAGTGTAAGCTATTAGGTGAAGGACCAGCATTGATTTTATCTCAAACAAAACGTAAACAATATAGTTGGGAAATATTCTTTATAATCTTCAACACAATAAATCCAAGAGGTGAAGATACAAAAGAAATGTTTCCTTTAACAAATAAACAGAGTGTTGCTTTTTCAGTCAAAAGTTCTAGAGGAAAGAAAATGTAATTATATTGAATGACTTTTATATCTTTTTAATATAATGGTGGGTAGGTGGCTTGTTTTTTCATTTCATGTGAAAAGTTTTTTTTTTTGTTGGTCATAAATATTCTTGGAAATGTTTATATTTATAAAGAAAAACGTGATATTTTACCAAAAATTTTAATTATTTACTACATTAAATGATCTAATAAGAATAACATAATACTTTTATCATATAAAAAATAAAGTTTAATTTGGGAAAGTTCAATTCCCACCCTTTCTTATAGGAAAATTTTAGTGGGAAACTTAATTAAAAAACAATTCGTGAAAATGTAAGATTCTTGATAATGATTTTTAAAATACACATACCAAATGTAGAAATTTAACATTTCTAACCTAAAATTTTTGGGAATCTTAAAACAATCCTCTTACCCAAAGCCCGTTAAAGGATAAAGATTAAAAAAAGGATAATAACATAAAATTGGGAAATAAATATCCTATAATATTCTAAAGATAACTAAATATCCCATGATATCCTAAGGATATATCACACATATTTCAACACTCCCTCAAGTTGGTAAATAAATATATGTTATTCCCAACATGTCAATAAGATCCTAGAATTTAGCACTAGGAAGCCACTTATTGAAGACACCTGCCACTTGGAGCCTTGTAGGTATGTGTTGTAAAAATAAGGCCATTATACAACTTCTCATTGATGAAGTGCCTATCAATCTCTATGTGTTTTGTTTTGTCATGTTGGACTAGGTTATGAGCTATATTGATAGTCGAATTATTGTCACAATTCAATTTCATGAGATCCTCATATTTAACTTTGAGGTAATCAAGAATAGTCTTCATCCATAATCCTTCACATATGCCATGTGTCATAGCTCAAAACAAAACTTTTGCACTAGATCGAGCAACTACATTTTATTTTTTGCTCTTCCATGTTACTATATTCCCACCAAGAAACATGCAATAATTGGAAGTGAATCTTCTATCTATGTCTGACCTTGCATAGTCAACATCAATGTATATGTCCATGAACAATGGGCATTTTCTCCTAAGTAACAACCCTTACCCAAGGGTTGCCTTCAAATAATAGAGGATCCTCTCAATTGCTTGAAGGTGTCTTTCTTGGTATCATGCATAAATTTTCTGACCACACTAACAACATAGGCAATATCAGGCCTAGTAAGACAACTATATCGGTTTCCTACCAATTTCTAGTATTGGGACTTCTTTACAGGTGAACTTTCTTCACTTCTAATCTTGTGGTTCTGCTTAATAGGCACCCCTATGGTCTTGCATCCCAATTTTCATGTCTCCTTAAGAAGACCAAGTACATATTTCCTTTGGGAAATAAAGATGTTTCTGGAATAGGCAACCTCTATTCAAAGGAAATACTTCAACTTTTCCAACTACTTCATTTCAAAATGATTTGCAAGCTTTTCTTTCAAAGTTAATTTCTCTGTCTTTATATACTAGGAGAAGAGTGAGTTTGCCATCAAGGGAATGTTTTATGAATAGAGTATGATCACCTCGACTCTATTTGTATCCCAAGGACATCATGGCTTGAGTAAATCTTCCAAACCACACTTGAGGAGATTGTTTAAGGTCATACAAAACCTTACTCAACTAACACACTTTGTTTTTATCAACATGATATTCAAATCTTGGGAGAATCTCCATGAAGATTTCTTTCCTGACGTCTCCATATAGGAAGACATTTTTAATATCAAACTGTTGTAGGTCCCAACCAAAGTGGGCAGCTACGAAGAGAATGATCCTTATTGTATTCATTTTTGCCATGAGAGAAAATCTCTCCTCTCAGTCAATGTCTTAAGTCTGAGTGTATCCCTTTCCCACCAATCTTGACTTGTATCAAACAATTATCCTACCAAATATATACTTTACTGTGTATATCCATCTACATCTTACAACTTTCTTGTCTTTGGGTTTATCAACAATCTCCCATGTTGAGTTTTTCTCTAATGCCTTAATCTCTTCATTCATGGTTTAAACCCAATTTCTATCATTCAATGCTTCTTGGACTAGTGTAGGTGTTTTGATTGCATCAATGGCTGTAATAAAGCTTTGATGCTAGATAGAAAGATGGTTGGTATAAACAAATTGAGAAAATAGGATACTTAGAACATGATCTTTTCCTTTTTCTCAAGACAATAAACATATTGTCAATAACTTTCTTAGTATCATTATCATGTTTGAGGACATTTATCTCTAGTTCAAACAATTCAACTTGTTGTGGGATCAGAGTGGGTTTTTCTTGCCTTCAATATATTTGTCCAAAGAACCGATCTTCCTCTTCTACGTCATTATTATCTTCTTTTGCTTCTTCATTGTGATCTTCTTGTGCTTCAACATTAGTGTCTTAGGCTTTTGCAAGGATAAAAATGGTAATCACCATAAGACAAACTTGGCTTATAGTATACTTTTCCCTTGAAGTAGAGGGCTATGAAAGAAGAATTTTGTTTCATGCAAAGTGACATCCATTAATACAATAAGTCAATGACTTTTATGATGATAACACTTGTATCCTTTTTTATTTGAGGGGTTCCCAATAAAAATTCTTGATAGCTCTTGGGTCTAACTTACCATGATGGGGGACTATGAGAATGGACAAATGCAACGAACCCAAACACAAGACATGGGGGACTTAACAGTAGGGGGAAAAAATGAGAAAATAACGTGTTCAATTGGACTAATACCTTATAAGACATGAGTAGGTAACCTATTTATGAGGTAGGTGACAATTAGGAAAGCTTCTCCCTCATAGACATTGAGAACAAACATTTGAAAGAGTAGAGCTCTGGCAATTTCAAGTAGGTGGGGATTCTTTCACTCTACAATCCCATTTTGTTGGGGTGTATTGACGCAAGTGAGGTCGTGAGTGATATCCTGATGTGTAATAAACTTAGAAAATTCAAGATTAACATATTTAGTGTCATTATTTGACCAAATTCTTTTAATGGACTTATGAAACTGATTTTTGACAAGATCGAAAAGAATTAACAAAAATTTGACAAATATCATATTTGTGCTTCATAAGGGATGTCCATGTCACATGAGTACAATGAACAATAAAAGTTACAAATCATCTAGCCCCAAAAACAGATTCAATAATAGATCGTTATACATCAAAGTGAATAAGATTAAAAGGATCAACACTTCTACTTGGTAGAAAGTAAGCATGATGGTGCTTTGAGGCTTGACAAACATCACTCGAAAGATTCAACAAACTTTTTTGCAAAAAATGTAGAAATAGAGATTTGAGTAAACTAAATGAAGGGTGTCCAAGATGCTTGAGGTGAAGCCAAATTTAGGAAGCTACCCACGATTTGGAAGTGGTTTGATGATTGAAAAACATTTCTTTTATTCTAGTGTTATCATCATTTGTCTTGTATTGTAGGAAGTATATAACCCACCTTGCGTTTTAGCTATTAAAATAGTCTTCCTTTAGGCAAGGTCCTAAAATCACAATGAGAATGAAAAAAGGTTATTGAATAATTCAATCTTGAGTAAAACTATTTATAGAAATCAAATTATTAGTTATTAGGGACATGGAGGATGGTGTATAGGGATAGAGAAGATTGGAGTTGGACACTGTCAGTTCCAACAATAGGGACGTGTTCTTCATTAGCAACTGCAATGAACTACTTGTCAAGTGCTATGATGCCCAATGTGAAGTGAGCAAGAAGAGGGGTCATGCAGTTTGTTGCCCCAGAATCAAAAATCCAAATACTTTGGGAAACAAAACAAGAGATGTTAAAGGAACTCTTACCCTTCATGGCTAAGGTACCAGATCCAAAAGGGCTTACTCATGGAGTAGAGAAGTGTCTAGAGACAGTCAATTTCTGTTTGATTGAAGACTTTACTGCACTTTGATCTTGTTGGGACACAAGGGGATCTTCTGCTATGAAAAGCACACTTGAACAGTATCCATGAACATTGTGCATAATGAACAGTAGTGACTAACAATGTGCATAACCAGTAGCAATGAATGATGTGCATGAACAGTAGCAATGGGCAGTACCTTGTAAGAGGCAATAATGGCAGACAACAGTTCCAGTAATGAGTAGCAAAAACAAGGCTACTATGATTGGGGAGCTTTGATACCAAGTTGAAAAATAAAGGTCTATTTATTAAAAGTGTTCATCTTGTACAATCACTAATCTCCCTTTTCTAGAGTAAAGATTAAAAAAGGAAAATAATAGAAAAATGGGAAACAAATCTCATAATATTCTAAAGACAAGTATCTCATGATATCCTAAAGATCTATCACGCATATCTCAACAACTACCTATCTCCCATTATGTCACTTTAAGTTTTTGCTTTTATCTATTCATATCTCACCCTTGCAATACCACAAATCCTCACTAGTTGAGGTGTTTACAGATCAGATTTGAATGAATTGGTTTTGAAAAGAAAAACATCTGATCAAATTACTTCAGTTTTCTAATTCATCATTCAATTGGTTTGGTTTAAAGTTTAAATCCAATCCAATTTAAAGCAGTTTTGATTGAATGATTTGTGGTTTTAGTCTATTATTTTTCTTTGAAAAGTATTAAATAAATGGTAAAATATATAATAAACATAATAAAAGTTATCAAATATCTCATCTATAAGTCATTATATAGCTAATATTGAAACAAACTTGTTTACCAATCAAAATGACATCATGTAAGCTTTTCAGCTAGTCAAAAACAATTTGAAACTAATCAAAATGACATGCCAAACATAGCCTATAACTATTAATAATAAATTTAGACAACTTGATAATGGTATTTATATACCTTTATTCAAATAGTTACTAAAAATATCTTTAATTAATTTTTCATATATTGGATTAGTTTTCAAAATCAAATATGAAATTGGATTCAATTCAACAAAAAAATTTGGTTTTTTCAATTTTGGGTGTTTTGAATATGTTTTTTTTTTTTGTTTTATTGGATTGGATTGATTTATGAACACTGCTACTCACAAGTGCCCAAAATGTATTAAAGAAAAATCATTATGATCTTACAGAATTCCTATTCTGTAAAGAGAATGTGTTGTCTCTAGTAGTTTATCTGATTGGTTTTTGTGA
Organism: Pachyrhizus erosus; assembly: GCA_026544285.1. Classification (NCBI taxonomy): domain Eukaryota; kingdom Viridiplantae; phylum Streptophyta; class Magnoliopsida; order Fabales; family Fabaceae; genus Pachyrhizus; species Pachyrhizus erosus. The sequence goes on along the minus strand of JAMLFT010001093.1, from coordinate 16,660 downwards.
AAACCAAAATCAGATATGCATTCAATTTCCTCTTTTGATTGATTCAGGCTATCTTCTGCCATCTGGGGATGTCAGTATACTAAACATTTCTAATGTCATTTTTTTATGCACTTTTTTAGGTATATTTGTTAAATGCATTTTGAACTTTAATATTAGAGAATGTGGGTAATGTGGTACTTCCTTTCTGAGGTGCAGACTGAAATCAGATGTCAAATTTCCAAAACATGCTAACATAAATACATAGCTTTTTTAAAAACAATAATCACAAAAGCTTTGCTGTGCTTAATATGTTTGGTTGATTTGTTCCCTATCCTCTTGTTCAGGAATTGTTTGATTCTATTTTGTGGAATGATGTCAATGCTCTATGGGATGCACTGGTGCAATCAACATTTGGTTCCAAGTGGAAAACCTGGAAGCATGATGTGATGAAGTGGTTTTCCACATCACCTTCCTTTTCTAGTAGCAAGGATATGCAACAAATGACCTCTGATGGGTTGTACCAAATAAGCCTTCAGGTTGGTAGAAAAATGCCCAAACTTGAAGTTCGTCGTGCCGATGTGAAAGCTTCACCAATGGAAACAAATTGTTCAGATCATCCAATTACTCTTGAAACTGACCCAGGTTTCTATAGAAATCAGGACACATTGAGTAAATTAGTAGCTGAGACCTCTACACACAAAGATATTAAGGAGGTACCTGTGGCAACTGATTTACCTAGTAATTTGACCAATAAATGTAATGAAATTGTAGTTGAGTCTACTGTTTCTGAGATCTTGCATGACAATGGAACGGAATCAACACCTATGTATGAGATGGCTGGTAAAAAAATTGTAGAACCTGCTACTAAGAATCGACAATGCATAGCTTATGTTGAAGCCAAGGGAAGACAATGTGTTAGATGGGCAAATGATGGTGAGGTATACTGCTGTGTGCATCTGTCATCTCATCATTTGGGCAGCTCAGGGAAAGCCGACAAACCTGTTTCTGTTTATACTCCAATGTGTGGAGGTACAACTGTTCTTGGTAGTAAATGTAAGCATCACGCTCTTCCTGGCTCTTCATTCTGTAAGAAACACCGTCTCCATGCTGAAACAGATGAGACCTCAAATTTAACCCATAGTACAATGAAGAGAAAACATGAAGAAAATCACATTTTCTCAGAGGACTTGATCAGCAAAGACATGGTATTAATAAATTCTGAAAGTTCATTGCAAGTAGAACCAATACCAGCAGTTGATGATGATTCCTTCCTTGAAAGAAGCAACTTAGATGAGAGGCCCATCCTTTCCGGCAATGATCAGATTGCAATGGAGGAACTTCACTGTATAGGATCTCCTTATGATACCAAGGACCCTTGTTTTGAAATACCAAAGCAATATTTCTTGTATTGTGAAAAGCATCTTCCAAGCTGGCTAAAACGTGCAAGAAATGGAAAGAGTAGGATAATATCAAAAGAAGTGTTCACAGAAATATTAAGGGACTGCTGCTCATGGAAGCAAAAGGTGCACCTGCATAAAGCATGTGAGCTTTTTTACAGGCTATCCAAAAGCATTTTGTCACAAAGAAGCCCAGTGTCTAAGGAAGTTCAGTTCCAGCAGGCTTTAACTGAAGCCTCTAAAGATACTAGTGTTGGAGAATTCCTTAAAAAGTTGGTTCATAGTGAAAAGGAGAGAATGAAATTGATTTGGGGATTCAATGATGACATAAATGTACTCTCACTCTTGGAAGGACCACCTTTTGTTCCTTCCACAGATAATGACAGCTTTGAAAATAAAAATGCCATTCAGTGTAAGATTTGCTGTGCAAAATTTCCTGATGACCAAACTCTTGGTAACCATTGGATGGACAGCCATAAAAAGGAAGCACAGTGGCTGTTCAGAGGTTATTCTTGTGGCATTTGTCTTGATTCTTTTACAAACAAGAAGCTATTGGAAACTCATGTTCAGGAGAGACACCATGTGCAGTTTGTCAAACAGTGCTTGCTTCTTCAATGTATTCCTTGTGGTAGTCATTTTGGAAATATGGAGCAGTTATGGATGCATGTTCTATCAGTCCACCCTGTTGATTTCAAGCCATCAAAAGCTCCTGAGCTGCAAACTTTGCCTACTTGTGAGGGCACTCCAGAAAAACTTGAACAGGGAACTTCAGCTTTGGAGAATAATTCTGAGAATCCAGGTGCTTTGCAGAAGTTTGTTTGCCGGTTTTGTGGGTTAAAATTTGATTTACTACCTGACCTGGGTCGCCATCATCAAGCTGCTCATATGGGGCGCAATCTAGGTAGCAGCCGCTCTACAAAAAGGAGAGTTCGTTATCATACACATATATTAAAATCTGGCAGACTTAGCCGTCCTAGATTTAAAAATGGTTTGGCAGAAGTATCGTTTAGAATCAGAAATAGGGCTAATGCTAATTTAAAGAGACACATTCAGGCAACAAAGTCATTTGACATGATGGAAACAACTATAAAACCTCATGTAACTGAGACAGCAAATATGGGTAAGTTGGCAGAATATCAATGCTCAGCAGTTGCAAAGATTTTATTTTCTGAGATTCAGAAGACTACACCACGGCCTAACAATCGTGATATATTGTCAATTGGTCGTTCTGCATGCTGCAAAGTTAGTCTAAAAGCTTCACTAGAGGAGAAATATGGAATTTTGCCTGAAAGACTCTATTTGAAGGCAGCAAAACTTTGCAGCGAGCATAACATTCTGGTGAATTGGCACCAGGATGGGTTCATTTGTCCTAGGGGTTGCAAGGTTTTGAAGGACCAAAGGCATCTCTCTCCATTGACATCTCTTTCCAATGGTTTCCTAAAGCCAAAATCTGTAATTTTATCAAATCCTGCAAGTGGCGAGTTGGAGGAGGATGAGTTTCACTACATCCTTGATTCAAATCATTTAAAAGTAGGGTCCTTACAGAAGGTCACTGTCTTGTGTAATGACATAAGCTTTGGGAAGGAATTGATTCCAGTGATTTGTGTAGTAGATCAAGATATTCCAAACTCTCTTCTTAGGCATGGATCCAATGAGGAAGATATAAATCTCTCTAGGCCTTGGGAGAGCTTTACTTATGTTACAAAGCCAATGCATGATCAATCACTTAGTCTTGACTTTGAGGTAGTTAACTATGACTTAGTTTTTCCTTTGATCAAATCCTAATCAGATAAGAGTAAACTTTTATACTAGATGCATGTTATGTCACATACTTATTTGTCATACAGTAGCTTATCGATCCTCATGTTATGCTCAAGGACTCACACAAACTGAAGCTAGAAAGAACTTACGTAGAGTACACTGTCCTCTTAATTGGTTCTCAATAATATTTAACCTATTTTTTTTATTAGCAGAGTCTGCACCTAAGATGTGCCTGCTCATTTTCTGCCTGCTGTCCTGAAACATGTGATCACGTCTACCTTTTTGATAATGACTATGATGATGCAAAAGACATATATGGGAAACCAATGCGGGGTAGGTTCCCATATGATGAGAATGGTCGAATAATATTGGAGGTAAAATATTTGTATTAATTATTAGCTGCCACTATATATAAAATCTGTTCTAAATATGTAAAGCATTGTTTGGCAACATCATATCCAGGTTATCCTAAACTTGTGTCTCCGCCCCACACCCCACTTTGGCATTTGTGTTAGGAATACCTGTTTTGCGCGTACTGACTTAACTCTTATCAATATCTTCATATAGGGCACTCTGATTTTTTTTTAGAATGAATTATATAGGATATACTGAAGACATTTCCCTTTTCTATTATTATATTACTAATCTGTAAATATTTTTTGTCTCATGCTGGGAATTGCTCTGCGAAACTACAGGAAGGCTACCTTGTATATGAATGTAACCAGATGTGCAAATGCAATAAAACATGTCCAAACAGAATATTGCAGAATGGAATACGGGTTAAATTGGAAGTCTTTAAAACAGAGAAGAAGGTGAAACTAGTCTTCTTTTGACAAGTTTCAAATGACTTTTAAGCCATGTTACGTTGACTTTTTATTATTTCATCCATAGGGATGGGCAGTAAGGGCTGGCGAGGCTATCCTTCGTGGCACATTTGTGTGTGAGTACATTGGAGAGGTTTTAGATAAGCAGGAGGCACACAACCGGCACAGAAGGTTTACATTTCTTCACAATGAAGTTTCTTTTAGTTAATTGAAGTTTCTTCTCTTTTACTGACTTGGCCTATGTAATACCAGATACGGCAAAGAACACTGCTGTTATTTCTATGATGTTGATGATCATGTTAATGATATGAGCAGATTGATTGAAGGACAGGCCCATTATGTCATTGATACTACTAGATTTGGAAATGTGTCTAGGTTCATCAATAGCAGGTGAGCATAGATTTAATGTAAGAGTATTTGTTATTTGATAAGGATTTGTTCACCTTTTGCTTTTCAACATGATAAGGATTTTACTATTTTTTCCCTTTGAGCAATTATGGTTTTTATTGAAGTATAAGATTTTAGCACTAGCAACTTTTTATTTCGTTGTGATATACTTCCTAATACCTGTTGGTTTTGTCTTACCATTTATCGTTATCGCAGCTGCTCGCCCAATCTTGTGAGTTACCAAGTTCTTGTAGAGAACATGGATTGTGAGCGTGCACATATTGGTCTTTATGCAAATCGAGATGTAAGCACCCTTCTCTTTATGACGTTCCCTTGAGACTGACCCAATTTGTATGTTGCTTGGGAGTATGCTCATACAAACACTTTTCTTGATTTGGTATCTAATTGATGTGGGAGAAGGCGAGTCAAGGAAAGCATGAGATGTGAGAAGAGGGAGTTCCTTAAGGGTATGTTTGGAAGTTAGGTTCAGAGGAAAAGGAAAGAGAGGGCAGTTTTTTTTTTTTAATAAAATTTATCTAATTTGATAGTTTTGTTTAAAATAAAAGAAACATTATGACAGATTTGCATAAACTTAATGTGTCCATCTTTTATTGATTTTTATAAATATTATATAACTCAATTTAAAATAAATATTTCCCTTCTCTCCCCTCCAAAACTCAAATCCCAAGCATACCCTAAAGTGTTGAAGGTTATACTTCTATTAGACTGTTGCACATTGGCAAACATAAATAAGAAATATGCTTTTCGCATCCTGGTTGAAGAATGTTTTTATGTTTTAATTTATGGATTAGATAATAGACATCATTTGAAAAGAATGAAAATTCCCCTGATGTGGCAAAATCATGCATGATTGCTAATAGTGGACATGGCTGTTCTGTCTAGCTTGTACAACATGGATTATATTTTACTTTGTCTCTTGTTAACAGATTGCTTTGGGTGAAGAATTGACATATAATTATCGTTATGAGCTTGTGCCTGGAGAGGGATCTCCTTGCCTCTGTGGTTCCGTGAAGTGCCGGGGACGCCTGTACTAGAACCGCAACATCCATGCTGCTATTTCCGATGTTCCAATTTGGGTAGCAAATGATTCACTCAACATTTCAACATTCCAATGTGGAAATACTGAGGTAGGCAACCTGCATGAAGCCAGCTACTAATTTGCTAGCTGTCTATGCCAAACCTGATGGTGTTCCAATGAATGGGATGTTTTGTAGCTAAGTGCACTTCTGTTTTCTTTTTCTTCCTTTATTCTCTAATTTTCTCCATCCAAGTGCATATGCATTCATGAAATAATTAGAGAATGACCATTTGTTCCCCGATCCTCACCAAATGAAGTCCAAGATCAAGGAAGAGACATGTCTGAAGTTAATGAATGCTGTCTGGATTAACTTTCTTTTTTGTGTCAACATCATTGATAGTGTTGTAGTAATGTAAATATGTCATACGGTCTGACATACCTCCCTCTATATAGTCCGCTAAATTACTTATTTACAATACTGATTGCTTGTAAATTTTGTCAATCAAAAGATGAGTATGGTTACGTGTTCATATGCATTTTTGGGTCTTGTTAACTAGTGTCATCAGTACACTGATTAAGGAATTAATAGGAAAAAAATTCTATTGAAAATTATGAGAGAACATTTAAAACTTATAAAATGGCACATTTTTACACATTCTAATAAAAGTTTCCTTTTTACTTCCTTAACTAGTAGTCACAACATTTGCCTTCATTTATATAAGTTTTTAATTATTTTTTGTGTTGATTAAACCAACTGCATTACAGTTGCAGAGAAAAACAGTTGAAACTTTAAACACAATCTCTGGGGTGAAAAGCATCCGATGAATCTTCAAGTTACGAGTTTCCCCCAGTTAACCTTGGTTCAGTATTGAAAACTTAACTCTGCTTTTAGTTGGCTGTATTTATGGCTAACCATCAACTACCCAGTTTGGCACTCCAATGGGTGTGTCTGAGCGTGCAGTGGACGTTATAATGTAGCTTTGAGACTATTTTTAAGCTGCGAATAGTGGTTAGATATAGTATTTTCTAGAGTGAAGATTCAAGGATTTATTAAGTGTTTGGTCGTGAAAAAGAAAAAGAATTTAAAGTACGAAAAAAGAAAAGTAACAAAAAAGTGAATGAGAGTATAAAGAAAGTAAAAAATAAAGTTATTTGGTTGAAGTAAAATAGAATGAAAAAAGAATGAAATATTTAAATTAAGATTGTTTGATAATGACAGGTAAGAAAAAAAATATTGAATACAAATATATTATCCTTTTATTGTTATTATTTATTTTAATTATTAATTAATTGATTAGTTTCCTCGTCTTAAGCCATTTTATAGACATTGAAGCTTGTTGACACTCTTCCAAACCAACCATCTCATCTAAAACGGTCCATTACTAATTGGTTGTCATATATATATATATATATATATGTGTGTGTGAACTTCAGAGTCAAAAGTTTCAGCTATAGGAGCTAGTCACATGCAAAGTGCCAGTCATTGGTTGAGACAGCAACTCTGAAAGAACATGCATAGAATGTAACCATATACCCTACATGGTTTGAGAAAGCCAAAGATCCTTACTTATAACCAAGGACAGCCAATGCTGCTATAATATGCAATGGTTCCTTCAGATGACCCATCACTTCCCTAGTGGCTGGTGGTAGCTGTCAAGGTGACACTTAAATGTGTTTGTTTTAAGCAAATCTCACGTTTTCAGACACTTTGAACCAAATTTTATATAGATAAAGCTTTAACGATGAACGTGGTTCAACGTGTTCTCAAACATATAGCCTAACTTGTTTAACTATCATTGAACATAGACTATTATGGTGCCATGGTTGGGACCATAGCAATATAATTCGGTGCAACAATACTTTTCATACCTGGAAATTGAACAGAACAAAACCTATGTGTATATTTTTGGGTTCTGTTATGGGGTGCATATTGGTCCAAAAGTATTTAATAGATTCATTTATTTTTATGTTATTAAATAATTTTGTATTTTCAATAGGAAAAAATATTCTTTCAATGAAAAGTTTTGTACTTTTGTTTCCTCGGTTAGTACATGATTCTAAAAGAACTGGTTAGCATATGTTTCATTTTTATTATCTATTTGATTTTTTTACTTAATTATTCTGAAATAATGATAGATCTGTGTCATTGTATGGTTTTGGATAAGCATTTTCAATAAGAGGTCATTTTAATTAAAGCAAGTTAGATAATAATGCGAGTATTTCTCCCAAATTAGAACTATGGTGGTGTTATGGAGCATTGGCCTTTACACTGGACTTAAATCTTAGTAGTTGTATCATTGTGCAGACAAATATAAAGAAAATAGTACTTTAAGGAATCGCCAAAGAAATTAAAAGAACTACCAAATACATTGAAATGGGAATCCAAAGTCCCTATTGGTTTTTTTTTTTTAGTTATTTTCATTGTTTTATATTCAAATATTGAAAAATAAAAAATAAGTGTGATATTTTTATAATGAAAAGTAAAAATAAAACATAAAAAAAATATACATTTTTTTAACTTTTATACTTTCATTAATTTTTATTTTTAATTTTTAAACTTTCACATCGAATATTTTAATCGTTAAATTTTATAAAATATATACTTTTACTCTCTTAATTTTATAAAATATGTATTTTTAGTTTCTGAAATTTATATGAAATATGTGTTTTTAATCATTCATTAAATATATTTTATAGACTGTTTGAAAATAAAAAGACTAAAAATACGTATTTCATAAAATTTAAAATCCGAAATGTTTAATGCGAAAATATAAAAATAAAAAATAAAAATTCAAAAATATAAAGATTAAAAATATATTTTATCCAAACAAAAATGTATTTTCTCAATAACCCCAAGTGTTTTATTTTTGTTTAGCCTTTTACTTTATTTCATTGGCTCTGGGAATTTTAAACTAGTTATTTATTTTGGGAACTCCGAGTGATTTATTTTCTCTCTCCCTTTCAATTATATTCCCCTTTTGGTAGATACTAAATAATAAGCTTTGTCACCTTTTTATATAGGACAAAAATCTTGATGTATACAACACATACCATCAACGAGAAGATAATTTTATTGGAGTCGAAAGCATTTAGAGTATATTGAAGTCAGCTCATCAAAATTGATTTTGTTTGTATAAAAGATACAAATTCGAGATTTTATTTTGAGAAAACCAAATATATATTACTTGCCCAAAGCATTTGCTGGTAAGGAATATATTTAATTCCATGAAGGACTTCAATTGAGAGCACAAACAATGCAATAATAGTGGCATGAAGTAAAACTCAATATAACTTGTTTACAGAGGATTATTGTTAAAAAAATTTTAATAAAAAGAATTTTATAGAAGATTATATTAGTGTTTGTAAAAAACTTAAACAAAGATAAATACTTTTCATGAGAGATCATAAGTATGTTTGACATAATAGATTGTAGATGGATTTAGGCTTAAAGTTAAAAATATCGTTCTATCTTAATGATAAAAAGTGTAGCATTTTGAACATATTTTAAGCTCATAATGTCTAAATTTTTAGGATAAATTTATATATAATTTTCATAAAAATACCAAAAATAATTTTGGTTATTTAATGAATTGAATAATTCACGATCAGTAGTTGACATGTTTTACTCTACAACTACTTAGTTAATTTTATGAAATTAATTTTTAATTGAACTAATTAACATCTAGTTGGTTTTAGGATATATTTAACATGATAGATTATCTTCCTTCCTTGTTGAGTTGATTATACTTTATTTCTTCTACACAAATAAAACATATTTTACGTCCCTTAATATTTTATTTAGACAAATTTTCATATGTTAGAAAGTCATTCAGTCACTGTTATTAAAACTCATCCCAATCAGCTGGTTGAACTGGTTGGACCAAAAATCACTTAACATATTGGATGTGTCTATAACTCAGTGTTCACATTAGCAAACAGTCATAACTCATTAAAACTGGTAAATTGTCCGATCGAGTTGTGCATGTCTTTGAAAGTTGTCCTAGTCTGTCACATGCACCACTTTGAACACTGTGTGACTTGCTCTGTTACATTGTTCCTACTTTGTTGATCGTGCTGATTTTTCACGTTTTCTTTTGTTAAGCCTGGCTTGCTCCTGCTTGTTGATTTTTCACATTCAATGCTTGTTCACACACACCCAACTTTTGTTTGTCCACATAAAAATATTAAAAGAAATTATGGTAAGAATTAAACATGGACCTATTGCGAAATACAAAGGAGCTTCATCATCACACTATCACATATAATTAATATATATGTCAAATTATTATATCTAGAAGTATATTATAGAATTCACCCGTTCATGTGGTTAAATAAGTAATTCAATAATCCAATTAATAATATAATATTTTGATTGAATCGATATCCAATCTAATTCACATAATATTGTTCGCATACAAAAGATCATAGTGTGTATCTTGTAAGACTTCTTACAATGTGCATCAAACACATCAATACTTTCAAAAATTTTAAATAAATATTTATGTCTTTTATTAGCCGATTTAGACTTTTATAATTATATAATTTTGTTCTCTCAAAAAAAAATTATTACACATTTAATTTTTATATTTTTAAAACATAACAATTTTGGTCTAATGTTAATATGACATTAATTTTTTAATAAAAATTATTGACATAACATGTTAGTGATAACATAATATTGACATGACAAATGACATAACAATCTAACATACATGTTAATGTGCAATATTAACACACTGTCAATGTTACGTCAACACACTAATAGTGTCACATTAGCCCATTAATAATGTCAAATTAGTACATGTGTCTAGTTGTTGTATCACTATGTGAATGTCACTTAATCACGATGTGTCATGTTAATAATTCTTATTAAAAAAATTGAAGTTAGACAAACACTAAACCAAAATGACTAAATTTTATAAATGTAGGAGATCAAATGTGCAATAAATTTTTTTGAGAGACCAAAAATCAATTTAAACTTTTAGTAAATCAATACATAACATCAATGCTTTTTTAAGGAGTCTAAAAAATTAATTTTATAATAATTATTAAATTTTTAAAATATTATTAGTAAACAAAAACATTTTTTTAGGACGTATAAAGTCAGAACTTTATCTACTTTACCGAGGAGTCAGACCTCAATGGTTTTCAGGCAAGTTTATGGGGTTGGAGGAAGGAGTGGTTATTATGGTTGAAGCAGTCATGATACTAACTTGAGCTTGGAAGAGATGGGGTGCGTTTTAATTTACATAGAGTAGCGAATGAAAATTGGGGTGAGGGGCAAAACATTGACTTTGGTGTTTGTTTTTGGGTCTAATTCGTAGGTTATGTTGCATGAGGATAAGGTTGTGACAAGGAGGAAGATCTAGGTTTGATTTGTCGTTTGGTATTAGGGTTGTGTGACAATGCTTGGACATAATCTTTGTGCGGTGTAGGTTTAGGTGGTTGATTGAGACAACAATTGGGTCTAATTCGTTATTGATTGAGGTTGATTCCAATGGGGATTGGGTAGGGACAAACAAGTTTTCTTGACAATGAAGAAGGGGTATGTTTGACAAAGAACTATATAGCAAAATCTAATTATAATACATTATTAAATAATAGAAGAATAGAAAAAGTTATCAAATAAAATATTCTTGGACTTGTAAAAGCAATTTTTACCCATTTGTTAGAACAATAATGAATCTCTCTTATGTGGTTGATAATGGCATTGATTTGGTAGGTAATGGTCTTGATGAGACTTTATCTGACCATTAAGCATGCATTTAGTTTGGGAGATATAAGTTAATTGTGTTATTTGGAAACTAGATCAAATAAATATATTATTCCTCCTTCATCCCCAAATTCATCATCGACTCCCTCGTTATGCCATAATTTTTGCAAGTAATATGCAATGGATTATCCGAGCTTGACAATGGGTAAAGGCAAAGGTTGTTTTACTAATTAAGCTACTGAGATTAATAATGCTACAAAGAAGTAATTTGTTGTATAGTTGTAATTTCATATATAAGCATAATAACTTCTTATAAGTGATGATATGTATATTTCACGATAAATAACTTTATTCAAGTTAGATAAGATGATTATAGATAATAAAATTATTTTTATATATTTAAAATTAATAATTAAATTGAAATACACCTATATTAGTTTATGTATACATGCAATGATATATCATGTATAATTGTTGTAAATAATGCAATAAATTTCGATTATTTTTCCATAACAAAAATGAAATGATAAAGACTTGTATTTTTAGAAAATATTCATCATACACTCATTTTTTCTTTAATTTTTTTTTCACATCATTTTCCTCTTATTTTTATCTTTTCTATTCTATTAACCTATCATTTTTGTCCTCATTTTTTCTTTTTCTCTCTCTATCCCTCTCTTCTTTCTATCCAAAATGGGGGTATACACTTATCAAGAGGTACATATTTTTGAGAAAAAAAAAATATTTTAATTATAAAAATATTTTTTAATTTTCACGTATTTAATTATTTAACAAAATAATGAAAATAGTTTTTCATTATTTTATTAATTTCTATACAAATATTTAAAATAAAAGATAAAATAAAAATAAGATGATATGTTATAATTGAAAATTAAAAACCTGTTGTTAAACCAAACAATTAATAAATTTTTAGTTTGTTTATTCAAACACAATTTACCCTTAAAAACCTCAATTGACTATTTTGATAGTTAGTTTACCCTTACCTATAACAATGTCATTATACTAACAATTTATTTTATATTACGATTTATAAATAAATAATACAAATAACCTATTACATTATTTTTATTTTTCAAAAAAGATAACTACACCAGTTTATGAACCAAAAATTTAGTTAATGTCGTCTAAATATTCTTATGTGCCTATATTTTATTCCCACTTACCTTGTGCATGATTGGATAAAAAAGACAAAAAGGCAATGGATTGATTGTATTCACTCTACCTTAATGTTAAATAATCATCCTTTCTTCTAAAAGGAACACGTTGAACCTTTTTTATTCATAATTATTTCACGAATTAAACACAAAAATACTTTTTCTATTCTCTAATAAATAATATTCTAAATTATCTTTTATAAATTCTATATAATGATTATTTAATTTATTTTTCTTAAAGCTAATACACACTGGTTTAAACAGGGTTGTGATTTACGTTCTTTGTGGTTCACGTTAACTCTTAATGAGCAGGTGAGCCCGTCTTGAACGACACAAAATGAGTCAAGTTTTGGGATTAATAATTGGTTAGGTGCGTATTCTTTACTACAATCTATAGAAAAAATGGTTATTAGTTGGGTTACACTTTAGAGTAACACATGGGACAGTGTCTATTGATGACATCTAATCTAATCTCAGGACTTAGATGCCCACAAAATACAACAGCACCGGTGATTCAAAAGAAGGCCAAAGACCAACAATTAGCATGTGGATGTGATTTTTCCTTCTCACCATTCATCAAAAAATTAGCATGTTACTATCATTCTTTTCTCTTTTCTTAGCCTCTTTCATGTTTAGAAATTAGATAGAATTAATCATTACAAAGTTCTATGATTGCACTAAAGTTACTCTCACAGGAGTGTGTAATTACTTGAAAGAAATTTTAAAGGAAGCAAGTCAAAAGTTAAACAAATTATTGGGTAACTGGTCTAAAATATGAACCCGGGCTTTTTTTTTCTTTTCTTTTTTTGAGATGAGAATTTGAGAAAAGCAAACATTGGCTTGGCTTAACAGAGAAATGTTTCGATGAGGAGTGGCAAGGAAATGTTCAATCAATCCCTTTTTTTGGGCATCTTACATCAAAGGGGGCCACAGTGAAAGTTGCCTTCAGATATGAGATGGACTATATTGTGGCAAATCAATCATTGATTAATTAGAAGAAAGTGACAGTGTAATTCGGAAGGTATTGTGACATAATCAATCGTTGCCTTTGATGGAAATTGCATTCATCTTGCCTAATCCAACTTATTATGATAAAGAAGCGATCCCAAATTAAACTGCAACAAATTTGTTTAAGAAAATCTGCTAGTAAGGAATGAATTCAATGGAAATATCAATAAGATTATTTTTTAAGTATATAAATAAGTCAAAATACTTTATAATATTAATGTGATTCAAGCTAATGATGTGAATTGAATTTGTTTGTAAGTTTAAATTTACTTGAATCAGAATTAAAATGGAAAATTATTTGTTTGATTTCTATAGTTATATAAATTTTATTTTTTAATTTTTATATTTGAAAATCATCTTTTAGTTTTAGTACAAATATTTTTTAATACATTTTGATATATTTTGTTACAAAGGACAAAGATTAAAAAGTAAAATTTATATATTTATAGGTATTAAAAGAAATTTTAAAATGTTTGTATAAAAAATAAATAAGATAAATTTTAATTATAGAAATTAAAAGATCAACTAAATTAGTAATTTTTTTAATAAAGAATGTTCTTATCAAACTTTAAAATAAATATATTCTTATTACATTGATTTGAATTAACTTGACTTCACTTGTTTTTAATTCTATTTTTTATTTTTTTATTTATTAGTTTAAGTAATAAAAGACAAATCAATAAGGATTGGTCTAGTGCAAACGATTAATCTTTTGCAATGTGACAAATCAAACTTTGACTTTTTTTTTTTTTTTAAGAGTTGTCCATATTTAATGTTCATTAGTTTCTCAAATAGGATTACTTTTGAAAAATGATACATGTAGAGAATCAAAAAGTAATAAAAGACTAAAATTATTATAATTTACACACATATTTTACCTTGTGTATTGCACCAAATTAATGTATATTTTAGAAAAAAATTACTTATTAGATTTCTATAATTACATAAATTTTACCTTTTAGTTTTTATACTAAAAAATCATCTCTTTTAATTTCTATACAAATATTATTTTTTTTTATTTGGTCTCTTGTGTTATAAAATAACAAGGACTAAAAAGTAAAATTTGTTTAATGATAGGAACCAAAAAGAATTTGAAAGTTCTTGTATAGAGAATAAAATTTAAAATATGTAATAAATAAATGATTTTGAATACATAAATGATATTTTAGATAAAATGATTTTATATTAATATAAAATTTTGTATATATGATCTATGTAAAAGGAACTTTGAATCTAATGATAAATTTTTTGAACAAATATTATCCAATTGAAAGTTATTAAATAGTATAATAATTGATAAAAATTATATAAGTGTAATTTGATCTCTTCTTATTTTGAATTTATGCTAAATAATTTACAATGTGATATATTTTTATTTTAATTATTGATACATTTTTTTAAAAAAATATATTAAATTTGAAGTTTGAACTAAAGATATTAAAAAGGATTGATTGAAAGAAATAAGAAGTTAGGTTAAACCATTTAGTTGGTATTAAAAACATAAGAATATACATTTGGTTTAATGCATGTTAGGAGCATGTAAGAATTTTGAAGATAAAATATGTATCAAAATTGATTTTTGATATTCGATTACAACTTATTAAATTGTTCAGTTGATATAAAAATGTAAGAAAATATATCAAATACATATAAAGAACATATTTGAAATTTTAAGATAAAATATATGAATCTAATTTTTTATATTCAGTTATAGTTTAATTAAATTATTTAATTAATATTAATAACATAAAAGAATATATCAAATGAATGTTAGGAGAGTGAAGTTTGTTATTTTGTAAAAGAAAGTGTTCAAATTAAAATAAATATGAAAGAGAGTGAAGGCATGAGAACAAGACAATATTACATGTTTATATAATTGTATATATGTATTTTTTTTTAGGCAAATACTAACTCGTGCCTAAAGACATTGGTTAAGAAAGTAAAAGAGAATTTTTTTTTTTATTGGGATGCATATAAATACATTCTTATATGATCTTGAATTATATTTTCACATGATTTACAATAAAATATTTCTTCTTTTAATTTCTTAACCAATATTCTAAGAGCATTAGTTAACAAAACTCTTTTTTTATTAGATTATATGCATCTTCTATAATATATCATATTTCTTAACTTATGTAATGTCACTATTAGTGACAAAGTTCTCCCTTCAAATACTTAAGGAGTAATTATGTTTTTGGGCTTAATTTTTTACAAATTTTACTTTTAGTCTCTAAATAATTTTTTTAACATTTTTAGTCCTTATACTTTTTATTTATAATAGTTTAGTCTTTACTATCATACAACAAGGTTTTTGGATGACATGATAGTCATGTTATCAATGAAGTGATTTGCAACGTCATTAAAGAGTTCAACGGGATAATCACATGTAATTTTTTTATCAAATATATTTTTAATCATTCATTAACTAATCTAATGCTACCAACTGGTATGAAAAGAGGAGGATATAATTTATCAAAAAAAAATTAAAACACGATTACTTTCATCAAATTCTTTGATAATGTACCAAGTTATTAGGCTGTTAACATATTTGTTATATCGTCAACAAATATTGTTAGGTGATAGCAAAGATGAGAATTATTATAAAAAAATATAAAAACTAGAAATGTAAAAAATTTTGTTTAAAAACTAAAAATCAAATTTGTAAAAAATTTAAAGACAAAAAACATATCCAACCCAATATTTAATATAAGTTTATAACTAAGATTCAAACTTGACATACCTGATTAAATTAGAAATATTCCAATTAATTTATGCTCTTTGTGGTAAAAATGTATAATATTTTAGATTTTTTATGTATAATAATAACAATGAAAATCAAACCTAAATTCTCATACATTTATTCTAATCCTATCACTATAGCATAATAGATTCATAACATTGAAAATTTTAGTTCACAAAAGATTAGTATGCATATTTTGATAAAAAAAATTACTTCAATTTAAGTGACCAATAGATGTTAAATGAAGGGCAGCCATTCTATAATTAATAAGAAATAATATGAACATCAACCTTAATATACTTTTATTATTGACTAAAACTTATTAAAAATTATAAAATTATTGATCTCACTCTTTAGTTAATAAAATTTACTCATAATTTTATAAATTTTACTAACACCATTCATAATATAGAATGAGTATGGGTTGAATTAATTTAGTTAAAACTATATGTTGAATTAATTTAGGTTAAGGGTAAAATTAAATCTAAACTATATTATATTTAATAAAGCTATTTAGATTCATGCTTTGGTAATTTTTTTGTCCAATTTAATCCTAACTAATCTAAATAACATTATGTTGATTTGATTCGTGCATTAGATTATGAGACCGGTTTGTTTAAATTTAAAATAAATT
>JAMLFT010001092.1:10363-33408 GCA_026544285.1 Pachyrhizus erosus | reverse complement strand
GTCACCTAAATTAAGTTCTTGTTAATTATTTTTGTACATAAGTAATCAATTTGTTTGTTGAATTATACTATTCATTTATAAATCAATGATTTTAATTATTTTTATAAATAAATAAATAAATATTTTATATTAAATTTTATATTTAATGTCCATTATGATTATCTTTTATTACTTAAAATAATATACATTGTATGAAATTTTCCCTCTCCAAAAATACAGTTGTTTTTATAAATTTAATTAGTCAACTATTTAATTAAATAATATTAAATTAAAATTTTATTAGTCTTTAATAGTTACAAATTTTTGCACTATTTAGATAATTTAAATTATTGTTTTTCATTTTTCTCTTCTCTGGACATTAATGAGTTAATTGGATTTAAATTTGAAATATTTTTAAATTTTATTAAATTATTTTTTATTATTTTTCCTCTACGTCTCTTTTCCATCTCCTATTTCTTCTCTTATTTTCTTATATAATAAATTTTCACCCTCATATTTTTCTTTTTATTTCTTTCTTTCCTTAGTGTTGCAATTTGTCTTCTCCTTCAATCTCCAATAGTTAGGTATTGGATTTTTTTTCCTTATTTTGTTGGTGATTTTTTCCTCATTTCTTTTGTCTCTTTTCTATTTTTTATTGTTGCTTATAATATTAAAAATGAAAACAAGAAACTCATGTAGTAACCTTTTAAATCCTGTACAAAACTCAAAGAGAATGAATATTTATGTGATAGTTTGTTTCGTTTACAATTCATTTTTTAAATAAATAAAAAAGTTATATTTTTCTTTTAACATTGTTATAAAAGTATACAAATTCAAATTACTAATGTAAATAATACTTGGTGAATAATTAAACATATTCATAACACTCATTTGTATATTGATATGATATTATTTTCATTATTTTGGATTTTCTCTTCTTACACCATCTAAACTCATGATGGTTATTTTCTTTTTCTAAAAAAATAACTTATTTTGTTTTATTTATAATTTTTATTGTAAATTATTTTATTTACAAAATTCATTATCAATTACTCAATTTGCAACTTGGATGGTGATATAAGAAGATCGTGAGAGCATTGTTTAAAACATAATTTATTTGAATTTCTTTGGATTAACAATTTGGTGTCCAATATTTATTTTCAACTTTAATTTTTGATTTATGATCATTGTATTCTTTTTAAGAAACTTTTACATATTATTAAGAAATTTTTTAGAGTTAATTTGATCAATTAGTATTTTTATTTATCTTTATTTATTCAGTTTTAAAAACTTTGATTTATATAAGAATAACTACTATTTTATTTGTTATTAAAAATTATTTAGTATCAGTTTGAATTCAACAATCAATGAGTTAATTAAAGTAAATAATTTTGTATTACAAGACGACATTTTGATTAATTTAAATTACAAATTGATGACGTCCTATTTAAATTATATATGCACTTTAATCTATTCACCTAATTTTTTATTACTGCGCAATTCCTACACCACAAGTATTTAATAAATTATATTAGTATTTAAAGTATTTAATCATGACTGTAAAAATATAGACACTTTCCTATAATGATAAAGATTAAAAATTGTAAATCAAACGAATGCGAACCATTAAGTATATTGAATTAAATATTTTATTATTAAAAAATAAATATTAAATAATTTTATATATTTTTACATAATAAATAATTTTTTCAATACTTTATTTATATTCTCTTAACTTTATTGCATAAAATTGAAATTTTGATTTTAAATTATTGTTAGAAAGTTTTAAATATTTTTTTATTTTTTATATCATCTTGACTTTTTTTTTAAAAAAAAAATCTTAACTGTTTTCTATTGATATTTTAATAAGTATAAAGGTGTTCATTTTATACTTATTAAAATGATCGATAGAAAACTTAGAATGCTTTTGAAACTAAAAAAAACAATGGGAGATATTATAAAGTAAAGTTATTAGGAAATGTATTTAGTGTTGCACGAGGTGGGTGAATGACCACATTGAATTACTGCGTAGAGTGAGTAAGGTGATAATAATAATTTAAAAATCCACAAACATGTGTAATACATGTCGTACCCATGGCTTAAAAATTGAATATGCACTCAAAATGATAAAACCAGTAGGCTAGGAACATTTTTAAGTATATATATATATAATAATAATAAATATTATATATTATACTGGCTTATGTAATTTAACCATTTACTCATCAATTCAACGAGTAATCCATTAACTCAATACTTTAATTGAGTTGATAACTGATCCAATTTTAAAAATATTACCAATGATAAACCATTTTGTCCCATACTTAAAAATAAAAAGAAAGGAATATTGATAAAGAAATAAAACTAATTTCAAATGTAAAAAGCCAACCTTTTCCTTAGAATAATTGAGCTAGAAGGATCGTGAAATGAAGGTTTTCACTATCCCAGTATCTAAGTTATACAAAAAAGCAAATGATGGATTCAAAGGGCATATAGAATAGTGGAAAATATTTATGAACATGCATTTTTCTCAAAGTAAACAACAAAATGAGGTTTTCAAAAGGGAAAAGTTGCTTTTGAAAGTCTAATAGTGATTGGAGAAGAGTCTTATGCTTAACAAAAAGCAACGACAGTCGTAGGATTTGAAAAAACTTAACAATGAAGAGAACAATTTATTAGTTGACAAGTAGATTATTAAAATCTTCTCAAATTTAATATGAGTTTAGAAAAGGTTATTTCTTAAGAGACCAATATTCGTTTAAACTTTTCATAATGTGTTTTTCAAATACACACGCAAACACATATAGAGAGAGAAATTGAGATATATAAGATTTAAA
Source organism: Pachyrhizus erosus (assembly GCA_026544285.1). Lineage (NCBI taxonomy): Eukaryota > Viridiplantae > Streptophyta > Magnoliopsida > Fabales > Fabaceae > Pachyrhizus > Pachyrhizus erosus. The sequence goes on along the minus strand of JAMLFT010001092.1, from coordinate 30,592 downwards.
ATTTTAAAAATCGTAATTTAATAGAAATTGATAAGATTTAAAATATTTTATAAGATACGATATTAGAGTTTGAAAAGGAAAATAATTGTTTCTTTTATTTAATTAAATTTAATATTTTAGTTTTCTAGTTTTAAACTAGATCCACTATTGATTAGAAAATTGACTCACAAACTCATTCACCTAATTTAAAATATTAAAAATTAAAATACATATTCTTTCTGGATCTTATTATAAAGTTAATTAACTAATTCATTAGATTAAGAAATTTAGTTATTTTAGTTGAAAATATTAAATTTATTTTAAAAATTAATATTTTTTTAAAACTATCTCTTGAATAAAACTAACAAACACTAATGAATTATGTATCTCTCACCATCACATCATTCTAGAACAATTTTAATAAATAACATTTTTGTGAAAAAATAATTAATGCGAAAGACATTTTACATTTGATCTTATAAAAAGGATCAAACCACACTTTTAATTTGGATCTTATAATAAAGATCGAAAATATTATAAAAATATAAAAAATTATATACAAAAAATGCAATAACATAATAATTCATAATAACAAACACAAAGAATAATAAGAAAGTAAAATGAAAACACCAAGGAAATTTATAACCCAGAAAAGGAATAAAATTTGAGATTGAGTTAGACTCTAAACTTAGATTTTTTGAATTCAAATTTGTATTTCATCAAAAATTGTATTCCATCTTCTAAAATCTTAAAGTCAATAATAGGGATTTAAATTTTAAAAATGATGGTTAATGATGTTAAAATTCACAAGAAACATTGCTTAAAGTGATTCATTTAAACTAAAATGAATTATAGTGTAATATACTATTTAGGACAGATTATAATGACATCATGTTTTTTATTTGAATTACACAAGACATCCCTCCTTCTTTCAATCTAAATTTTTTTTCCTAACTTTTGTATTTCCATTACAGTGACATATTTTATTTTCTAAATAGTGTTAACTGTGTCTAGTTTAGAGGTCACGTGACTATCATGTGATTATTAAGTACTTTTTTTTCCTAAAATTCCCCCATCTCATATTTTTCATTAGACACCCTGGGTAAAAAAATTTCCTAACATTGTTATTGCCATGACTACTAATGGCCATTGTAGGAGCCACTGTAGCTAATGCTAAAGGTAAAAATAGAGGCAATCCAAAAGTAAGGTCTTGCTCATTGTCAAAGCTTTGGGTGAGGAGACGAAGGAGTAAGACAAGAGGAAACATCACTTATTGTTTTTGTTGGAATCAACAATGAAACTAAAATCATGATTGGCGCATAGGGAGTTCCTTACAACATCATTAAAACTCTTGTTGGACATTTCTTTCTTGGTAGCATTGAATTTGATGAAGTTGAAGTGAAGGACGTTGTTGGTGTCATATTTATTGGTAGTGATCTTTGTTTCACATCTAAAATAAGAGAGGGATATCATGCGTAATATTTGAAAAATACAAGAGGTGCATATGTAATAAATACAAAACACAAGAGGTACACATATAATTTTGTGATAAGGATATAAATGTAATTCAACTTTTAAAATTAAACATAACTTAATATCCTTAAATGAGAAATGTAAAAGAAATACTTTTAAGTAGAGAGATATTTTTTATAATATAAGTAAAACATAGGAAATGTCATTGTAATTTATTCTATTATTCAATTGTTTTTAAATAAAATTAGTATAATTTAAGTATCAATTAAAAAGAAAAGCAAATATTCTATTTATTGTACGAGTATTTTAAGTAAAACTAAAATATATATATACTTCTTAATAAAGTCTTTCACTAGTTAATATATTCTCTTCTTTTATGCAATTTTCAACTCGGTAAGTGTTAAATGACTTATTGTTATTTTTAAGATTTTTAAATATAAAATAATATAATAAAATATTAGATGTTTCTATTATTAATTTTGGGATTCCACCTTAAATATATCAAACTTCCAAATTATTTATTAAATGATATTAAGATTAAATAAAGAAATCAAAAATATTCTTTGCAATTTGTTTATATAGCTCTTTGGTAAGTCCACTGAGTTATTGCTCAAGGCTAGCAGCAAAATATTGGTTATATCTTTCAATTTTTACTTTTTAACATAAAGTTGTTAGCATCAACAATATTTTGGTACATTAAGAAGTCACACTACCACGATTTAACCCTATAACTTCTATTCAAAATCTCTACACATACACCCCCAACAACAAGAGCAAAAACTCTAAATGGTATTGCAGCATGACATTTGACTATATTATCGCTGCAGAGAAAAGGATTTATTATACAATTCTCAAGTAACAGAGTCTTCATCTTCCATCAAGTACTCCGCTGAAGACTTGGCTGTCTCCACCTAGTGATGCTTCCCATTCTGTGGAGGACACCACAATCTGTGACAATGCCACAACGATCTCCCTCATCTCAGGCCTATCGTTTGGATCTTCGCTCAAGCACCAATGAGCTAGTTCTGCTATCTGCAAGATTGATATGGAAGGGAAACATATGTACAATTACACTAATAAGAAGACTTAGGAGGGTAATGCTACTCTCATGTAAAATCCTCACCAACATTTTTTACAGCAAGAAAGGAGATAGGAAGAGAAGAAAGACAAACATGAGATGAAATGAATGATGTGACAGTGAGAAAAAAAAACTATTGTGGAAAAGTATTGTAAGAATTTTAAGTGTGAATAACATTATTCTAAAAAGAAAAGCAACAATAATTGCATGTCCCCAACAATATCTCTAAACACTCACAATAACTTTGTTAATGTAGTCATTAGCTTGTTTTGTTCAAGCAAAAAATATTTTATGTCTAAACTAAATTTATTTTTTTTGAGAAAAATATTTCTACTGACTCCATAAAAAGATATTTTAAGTTAAACTGGAGTATGTAAATGAAGATAGAAGATTTAGATAAATCTAACCTTGTATACATCTTCCATAGGATAGCTACGTTGAAGATTCCCATCTATGGCACCTGCTAAAATAATCTTTGGGTCATCATGGTTGAATATTTGGCCAACCTGAATGTGATGAAAAGAAAAATCATCTTCCCTCCATTCAAATAAAAAACAATAATAACAATTTTATGATAGTAATAAGTCAACTGCAGAGTTAGGTCTCTCTTAATAAAAGTGAACTGAATAATTCTTTCAATATCATATTCATATTACTTTCAACCTTGAATTCAGTTTCACTCCCATGTCTTCTTAATTTTCTCTAAGAAATGAGTTTGACTTACCACTGAAACAAGTGATTTCATATTGCTGGCTTCTTGGTTATCACGAAATAGTGCACGTTTCCCCGTTATCAATTCTGCCAGAACCACACCAAATGCAAATACATCTGTTTTTATAGTCACTTGAAGCTCCTTCACAGATCTAAAAGTGGTTAAAGTAATTGTGTTAGAAGAAAAACTAACTGGGTTGTAATTTTCTTTACTTGAGTTTAAGCAGATTAATGATAGCAAGAAAGATTGTGTTTGATTCCGTTTATGTCAATTTCCACATAAAAAATGTACAAGTGTTAAATTTATGATTTAGATTACGTTAAAAGTAGTCATTGTTTGTTAAGCTTAAGAATATGTCAAACACTATGTTAGTGGATATCTAGTGTGTTAATGAGTTGTTAATATCTAGTGTGTTAGTGAGTTGTTAATATCTAATGGCTTAATTAGTAAGATAGTGGTTTAGTGGATATATTGAATAGTTAAAATCTATGAATATAAATATGTGTTTTGAATTTAATAAAAATATACTTCACATCAGTTGTTCATCTCCTAAACAATATTTTCTACAAAATTGGTATTAGAGTTATATATGTTCTTGAGGGACTTGAGAGGTTAGTGAGAAAATACCTAAACACCAATCCAATATGACCTCTGAGAATTTTAGTAGCACTCTTGTACCGAAATTCACAGGCTCCAGTTATGAACTATGGGCAATGAAGATGAAAATACACCTTTAAGCAAAAGATCTTTGGAAAGTTGTTGAAGAAGGATTTGTGCCAAAGTTGCTAGAAAATCCAACTATAGCGCAAATGAAGACTCACAAGGAGAACAAGACGAAGATGTACAAGGCAATGTCAGTTTTGACTTCAGCTGTTCCCGAGTCTATATTCACCAAATTTATGAATTTGAAATCGAACAAAGAGATATGTTATTATCTGCAAAAGGAGTATCATGGAGATGACAAAACCAAGCGCATTCAAATTCTGAACTTGCGTAGAGAATTTGAAGTGCAGCAAATGAATGAAGCATAAACTATCAGGGAATATGTTGAAAAACTTGAAGAGATTGTAAACAAGGTTAAGATGCTTGGTGAAGATGTGTCTGACAAGAGAATTGTGGAGAAAATTCTGGTTACCTTACTAGAAAGATATGAAGCAAAAATTTATTCTCTTGAAGATAATAAAGATCTAGCCAACATGTTAATTACTGAGTTGGTATGTTCCTTACAAGCCCAAGAGCAGCGAAGGATCATTAGGTAAGAAAAAGTAATTAAAGGTGCATTGCTTGCTATTGCATAATCCAAGAAAGAAGGCAAGGATTGGAAGAAGAAAATTTTTCAAAAGAATCACAACAAAATTTTTGTTGAAGGTTTTAGCAAGGAAGGTCCATTTCCTAAATGTCAATACTGCAAGGAAGGTCCATTTCCTAAATGTCAATACTACAAGAGGAGAAGTCATCCAAAAGTAAGGTGTTGGTGGAGACTTGATGGACAGTGCAACAAGTGCAATCAGATGGGGCACATCTCAAAAGTATGCAAACAACAACAAACCAATGAAGCTCATGTTGTTGATCAGGAGGAGGAGGAACAATTTTTTTGTCACAACATGTTATTCCAGAACTAATTCAGGAGAAAATTGGTTGATTGACAATAATTGTACTAATTACATGACTTTTGATGCAAGTTTATTAAAGGATCTAGATGACAATTGTCGTACTAAGTTGAAGGTTGGGAATGGTCAGTACATAGCAATAAAAGGAAAAGACATAGTGTTTATCAAAATTGTTTCAAGTACAAAACTAATTACTAATGTACTTTATATACGATAAATAGATCAAAGCTTGCTTAGTGTTGGACAATTACTTGAGAAGGATTATTTTGTATCATTCAAAGACAATATTTGTGTAGTTAGTGTTGCAAATGGTTAGGAAGTTTTTAGTGTTGAGATGAAAGGAAAAAGTTTCTCCTTAAATTTGCAAAGTAAAGAGTAGATTGTTTTTCAAGCAAAGATGAATGATGATAAATTATGGCATAAAAGCTTAGGCCATTTTCATAAGAAAGGTATTGAGCTCTCATAACAAAACAATCTTGCTCGTTGATTGCCATGTTTCAACTGTCATGATATATGTTGCAAAGGATGTCAGTTTGGCAAACAAGTGAGGAAGCCATTTTCTGCCTTTAACATAGGGAGCTTCCAACAAGTTGCATTTAATTCATACGGATGTTGCAGAACCTCACAAAGTACTTTCCTTGAATTGTAGCATATATTATCTATGAGTTCACTAGAATGTGTTGGATTTTCTTCTTAAAAAGTAAGTTTGAGGTAGCTAATGAATTCTAGAAGTTTAAAGCCTTGGTTGAAGCATAAAGTGATTGTAAAATTTAGACAATCAGGTTTGACAATGAAATTGAATATATGTCACATCAGTTTCAAGCATGTTGTGAGGATGTATGCATAGAACATCAACTGATGCTAGGTCTGTTTACAGCACTGACCGCAGTATCCTGCTTGCACGGAAACCCCAATTTGTTCTCGCTCGCTGCTAGTAACAGGGTCTTGGTTGATTTCCCTTCCTTTAGCTACTAAGATGTTTTTTTTATCGCTTTTACGAGAGAAAGGGGCCCTCTAAGCCTAATCGGGGAACCTGCAAGTTCTTCCGCAGAAGTTAGGCAGCTAGTAAACCACCTCAGTGAGCAAGCTAGATGACAACACCTTATATGCCATAACAAAATGGAGTGAGTAAGAGGAAGAACAAAACAATCATGGAGATGACTTGGTGTTTGATGCATGACAAAGATATGCTTAAGAAATTCTGGCAGAGGCTGCAAATATTGTTGTGTTCTTGCTAAATAAGCTTTCAACAAGATGACTTGATAAAAAAACCCTATATGAGGCATGGTATAACTTTAAACCCTCTCTACAAAACCTCAAAATTTTTGGCTCTTTATGCTATATTCTGATTCCTAGAGTTAAACGTGACAAGTTGGACAAAAAATTTCAACCTGGTGTGTTTATTGGCTATAGTCAAGTCTCAAAAGCTTACAAAGTCTTTGTGCTAGAATCTGGAAAAGTTGTTATAAGTAAGGATGTGACTTTCTTTGAGGATGGACATTGGGATTTGAGCAAAAATTGTCAAAGTCAAGAACCAAATACTGAAAATTTTTTGAAAGATAATATTGATGATCATCTTGTTAGAGGAACAAGATTGCTAATTGATATTTATGAAAGGTGCAACATTGTTGTTTTAGAGCCTAAAAATTTTGTCGAAGCCTACAAAGACCATAAATGGATTGAGGCTATGAAGAAGGAGCTCAAAATGATAGAAAAAAAAAATCACACATGGATATTAGTTGATAGGCCATTAAGCAGGAATGTTATTAGAGTGAAATGGATATTCAGAACCAAGCTGAATGTAGATGGCTCAATCAACAAGCACAAAGCCCATTTGGTGGTGAAGGGTTATGCATAGAGTTATGAAGTTGATTTTTCAAAAACATTTGCTCAAGTTGCTAGATTGGATACCATTAGATTGCTATTGGCATTGGCAGCTCAAAATGGTTGAAGAGTTTCCCACTAGATGTCAATCAGCTTTCTTAAATGGTGTTCTACAGGAAGAGATTTATGTTGAGCAACCTGAAGGTTTTATTCAACAAGGAGTAGAAAGCAAGGTTTTCTTTCTAAAAAAGGTTTTATACGGACTTAAGCAGGCACCAAGGGCCTGATATAGTAGGTTAAATGATTATCTTTTGAAGATAGACTTTACGAAAAGTCTAAGTGAGCCTACACTGTATGTGAGAAAGATTAGTTTTGAGTTAATCATTGTTTCCATTTATGTTGATGATATTCTGGTCTTGAAAAACAATGTTAAACTTGTTGATAATTTCAAAACTTAAATACGCCAAGAGTTTGAAATGACTAATCTAGGACCAATGTCCTATTTTTTTAGAATGGAAGTGCACCAACAAGAAAATGACATTTTCATATGCCAAACAAAATATGCCAAAGAAATTCTCAAGAAATTTCAAATGGAAGATTGCAAGGCTGTTTCAACACCAATGAATCAAAAAGAAAGGTTCAGTAAAGAAAATGGCTATGAGAGAACTAACGAAGGCACCTACAGGAGTTTGATTTGATGTCTAATGTATCTAACAATAACACGACCAGATATCTTGCATGCTGTAAGTTTACTTTCTAGATTCCTACACTGTGCAAGTGAAGCTCATTTTCAAGCAGCCAAAAGAGTGGCTAGGTACATCAAAGACACTATTGAATTTGGAGCGAAGTTTGAAAACAGTGTTGGTTTCAAGTTCTATGATTTTTCGGATAATGACTGGGCAGGATCAGTGGATGATACGAATAGTACAACAGATTATTGTTTTACTCTTGGATCTAGAAAGTTTACATGGAGTTCTAAGAAACAAGAAGTGGTGGCACAAAGTACAGCAGAAGTAGAATATGTTGCTGCAACTACAGCAGCAAATCGTGCAATTTGGTTAAGGGAGCTGTTGAAGGATTTATATTTTTTGGAAAAAAACAAAGCAAACAAATCTTTGTTGACAATCAAGTTGTTATTTCTATCTTCAACAATCCAGTCTTTCATGGAAAAACTAAACACTTCAAGATTAAGTTCTACTTTCTCAGAGAAACACAAAAAGAAGGTGAAGTTCTGCTTGAATATTGCAAGACTGGAGAATAGACAGTAGACATTCTCACAAAAGCTTTGCCTAAAGGCAAGTTTGAGTTTCTGTGAGAGAAGCTGGGAATTTGCAACATCAAAGTTAAGAAGAAGTGTTAAATTTATGACTTTAATTACGTTAGTAGTCAATTTTTGTTATGTTTGTTAAGCTTAAGAATAGGTCAAACACTATGTTAGTGGGTTATTAATATCTAGTGTGTTAATGGGTTGTTAATATCTAGTGTGTTAATAGATTCTTAATATCTAGTGGCTTAATTAGTGGGATAGTGACTTAGTGGATATATTGAATAGTTAAAATCTATGTCTACAAATATATGCTTTGAATTCAATAAAGGTGTTCTTCACTTCAATTGTTCATCTCCTAAACAATATTTTCTACAAAAAACTACAACATATTGCCTAAAAAAACCATGTCAAGTAGTATTGAATGAGAAACCAAACATGCAGAAAACTGTTTATCTGTTGAACACGCCAAGATTGTAGTTATGATCTGAAACCTCAAAACCTACTCTGGTGGAAGGTAGCCTGGTGTTCCAACAAGCCTTGTCGCTATGAATTCTTCATCATTGGTTCGTTCTACTAGCTTTGCTAGTCCGAAATCTGCTACCTATGTATCAAATGACATGTTTATGGTTTGAGTTTAAACTACGATGTGCAGATACTTTGATTTGATTCAGGGTTACTTTCTTAACGGAATTTTACAAATAAATAAAATAAGTTCATTTGCAGCAAGTTAAACTTGAACTTTGTGGCTGCTGGCTAGCTGAATTTCTTACAAGATATGTTGTATTTAAAAGATAATTATAGTTTTGAATACCTTATTTTGTTAAACTACATATAACATGTTATCATATGACAACTTGAACAGCTGATTATGTGTATTGAATAAAAATATCTATAACTAGTTCACAACTGTTTTAATAGGGGAAATTTTGGTCAGAGCAGAACTGAGTAAACTACTCAAAGATGAGTACCTTTGCTCTGAGCTTCTCATCAAGAAGAATATTACTAGTCTTTATATCACGGTGCACATATCGTGCTTTTGTGTAATCATGTATGTATTCAAGACCTTTTGCAGCATCCAGTGCAATTTGAATCCTGGCACACCATGAAAGAGGATGGTGACCTGTTCGAATACCACGGTTTAGAATTCATGATATCATATAAATCGAAAATCAAACATTTTGGGACATGTCTAGGTTTACTTTTGGCAGGTAAATAGATTTTGGAGTCAATATACCTTTCAGTAATGGATCATGAAGATGTTCACTGAGAGATCCATTTGGAACATACTCATACACCAAATAAAGATGATCATCTCCACTAGTATATCCCAACAACTCCACCTGAAACAGTAATTATATTATAATATAATCAAACATCATGTATTTATGACTATGCCAAAGATCTCTTAATTAGAGACATTACTTACAATGTTGATATGATGGATCTTACACAAGGCCTTGAGTTCTGCATAGAATTCTTTGGATTTACTAGACCTCATCTTCTTCACAGCAACCTCCTGGAAGTTAAAATAGCTATCATTCTCCAATTATCAATCAGCACATGAAAATATGCTTCCATATCCAGGTAGCTTTTCCATACCTTCTCTTCTAACATTCCAAAATACACGCTCCCAAATCCACCTACTCCAATCCTTCGGGTTTCATCAAAGTTATTTGTAGCATCTTCAATCTCCTCTAGAGTATAGATTACTGGTCTTTCTGACTCAAATTCTGTTGCATCTGCGACAATATTTACCACGAATAAGCTACAGATCTTCTTAGTCTTCTGTAGAGCTATTAGCATATTACTGAAACTTTTGTATTTTTGAAATATAAGTTGTTTTTGCTTCCAAACTTTTCTTTTCAAGTTACCTTCAATGTATTCTATATGAAAATCTCGATTCTTTAAGGAAATAGTTCTATTGGCAATTGATCTTTTAGAGACAGCACTTGGATCATTTTTGGCGGTTTTGTTGGCTCTGGCTCTCCTAAGAACGACAATGAGAATGATCAAGGTAATAATTGAAAGAATTGTCACACCCGCTAAGATGCCAGTGACAATCTCCAACTTTTGTTTCTTATCTGCAAACAAGGGAAAACCAAGCAAGAGAAATTAGAGTGCCTTCTAGCATCAATGCGTCTGATTACTTTCTCTCTACAAACTACCATTTTTCTAAAAACTTCACCGGCTCAGTGAACAGCAACTGGTGAAAATTACAAGTTCATTATTGCCCAATTAAATCAATTTCTAGGATTGAAACATGAGAAACATATTGTCTGATGAAATTGAAATAGAAGATTGAACCACTTCCAAGGTTAGAAACAAGGGGAGCCATATAAGTTCTATCGATGGAATTACTCCTAACCAATATTCCAAGGTCAGTGCACTTTTTAATTTATGAACAAGTGTACGACAAGGACACAAATATGATTAAACACAGATACGGGGATATGATAAATTTTAAAATTTATCAGAAATGACACAAATATGATACAACATATAAAATATGATTGATTGACAACATAAATTTTTTTTACATTAATAATACATATAAGTCAAACTCTAAAATTAATTTAAAAATTTAAAATTAAAATAAAATAAAATAAGTTTAACAGACATGTTTTCTTATTCTCAAGTAAAAGATTTTACACTGAAAATATGTAAAAATCATGAATGATAAAATAAAAGAGAAATTGAGGCAGAAAAATCATCACCTTCTCCTTTGGAAAGTGGTAGCCCATTCAATTCCCTGGGAACATACAACACCCAAGTAACATCTATGAATGAGGGGTTCTGAGCAAGAACTTGGTTCATACTCACCATGCCATCAAACGTAGCATTTAGCAGAGCAGCAATTGATGTGGTGGTATCATTCCTCTGAACTGTATACGTGACAACAATTTGGGAGTCACTTTTATCTGAACACCCACAAGGAAGATGTATTGTTAAGTCCTCACCTGGGTCCAATCCTCCGCTATTAGGCCAGGCTTGGCCGCTGTAAATAAAGTTGTTAATATTCAGAAACGTGTCATTAGACTTCACCTTGTAGGTTGTATCATAGAAATATACACCAAGGTCATTGGTGTTTTTGCAAGAACAAGGCACAGTTATAAGGTAATCTTGCTTGGTGCCACGCATTATAGGTTTGATTTGGGAGGTATTAACGGAGTAAAAGGTTGCTATGTCATCTATGTTGAGATGGTAGCTTATGTGGTAGAGTGAGGCATTGCATGCGCTGATTTTAGGGGAGCATTTAAAAGGTTCTAAGTAAGTTGTTTTGATTGAGACTTCAAAGGAAAACACAGTTACACTTACACAAGAAGTTGCTAGAAGAGTGAGGAGAAGAGAAAGAAGTGGAGTAAGAGAAGCCATGGTTGTGTGATCATGAAACTTCTTTCCTAGTGAAGGAAAGAGAGAAGTAGGAAAGCAAAAAAGCAATATTATGGACAGGTTTCTAAGTGCATCTGTTGCACTTGTCATCATCTGGTTGTTGCTTCTTTCAAGAGCTAGAAACGTTCTCTACTTAGCATGATTTTACAAATTTTGATGATGGTGATAATTATTATACAATTATTTGCTACCAATCCTAAGGATGGGGCATCTTTTGTGGGTTCTCCGACGGCAATACTGGCCAGATGATACTCAAACATAAAAGTCATAGACTAATTCCACCAAATAAAAAAGTTACGGTGCCATCACAGGTCACACTCTAGCTGTAGTTTAATGCCACTTGAATGTAGACGAGCGGCAAAAGTCAGTTTGTCATCTGGGTTTTCTTCTTTTACTCACGTTAGTCATTTTCATTTGAAGAGTACTGATTTATATTTAAAACAAAAAATAAGTGTGACAAGAATCTAATTCTTGGTCATATACTATTATGTCATATTCACAATTAACTCCCTAAGAGACTAATACACTATTTGGAGAGGTGCTAAGCTTTTAATTTTTTATTTTCATATTTAAATTTGAAAAAAAAAATTGTTTGGATAAAACTAAAAAATTTTCTGGTTCTATGTTTTTAAAATCATGTTTAACTGAGTTTTAGAAATTCAAAAAGTATGGTTAAATGCAAATTTTAATCCTTATGTATATCATGAATTTTCAATTCGGTCATTTTGCATAAAAGCTTGTTAAATCAGTCTTTGGATGTAAAAATTATTGATCTGAGTTAGTGGAATAATCTAATAAAAAATTATCCTATCATATGGACTCGCCAAACTATATAATTACAATAATATAATATAATTTATCTTATTCTAGTCTCTTTATCTTTGTTATCAAATAGATTCTTAATATTTTGTAACATGTTTTTTTTGTGTACATTAAAGATATCTCCCAAATGATAGCAGGAGACTAATTTCTTTCGAGAGATATAGATGATCAAAGTTAATTTTATTTCATTCAATAAAATTTTCTCCATTCATATGATTAAGAATTAAATCTTTAAACTCGGTTATCTAACAATCATGGTGACTTTATTGATTCTTTTATAATAATGTTTGCCTTAGCTTCTAAGAAGTTTAAAACCATGATTTTGGGTTCTAAAAGCTAAACTAAACATGTATTAATTTTGATAATAACATAAATAATCAAGATTATTTTATTTAAACATTTTAATATTAATAATTTATTATGATTGTCCAATTAAAATTATGAAAATACGCTCTTACACATACATTTCTTATCAGGAGAAGCGATTTCACAATTTGGTTATACGTAGGCTTTGCAACTTTGCATTATTAAGTTTAAAAATAAAACACAAAATAAAATTTGCTCCAACTAATAAACCGTCAGTTTTTTCTTACACGACTGGCTGGTCCGGTTTTTTACTCTGTTTTAGAACATCTAATTTATGGCGACAATTCCTTCCTTTAGCTAAAACAAGTAAGAATATATTTGGAAAAAAAAAGAGAGAGGTTCAGAAAGTTCTTTGAGTCGCTAACTTTAGCCTAACTTCACTTCCAATGGTAATCAAGGAAATAAAGCCAAGTTTATATATAGACATGTATAACCTGTCCCTTGCAATCACGATTTGTCCTAGGACTGACCATGGCTACTTGAATCAAACACCTTAATTAAGAGAAAACAAAACATCAATAGAGAAACCACCTGTCCATAACAACTGCCTAAAACAACACTTGCTTTGGTTATAAAAGGTTCATTACCATTGCTCTCCTTTGTTGTCATAAAACATTTAGTTTTTATCAACACATGAAAATGTTACGGATCTTCCTTACCACCCTTTCCTTGTGGGTCTTTCTCCTCTCTCCTTCCAAGGCCGATGAGGGACCTGCTAACAAACTGCCATTTCAATTTCATTCTCTATTTCCATTTCTAGGCCGTCAAGAAGACATGAATGCACCATTAGGCAAACAACACAACCCACCTCAACAACAGAGCCCACCTCAACAACGGAGCCCTGCTCAACAGGTTAACAAAACTCCTAAAAGTCTCACAGAAGGGTTCTATAAAAAGAGTTGCCCCAATGCAGAAAAAATCGTGGCCAATGCCTTCGCTAACATCGTTAAGGTGAATCCAGGCGCAATCGGGCACTTAATTCGCCTTCAGTTCCATGATTGCTTCGTTAATGTAAGCTTTTCCAAACAATTGCACATCATACTTGTCTTTCTTCTCTCTACATTAGCAATTCATATATAGCACCATAATGTTTACATATATATATATACACACTCACACGTTAAAACATCAATTACTAGTGTACATGAAATGACATTGAGATGAATTTCTAAACCGATGGAATAAAATAAACAGGGATGTGATGCATCGATCTTGCTAGATTACTCGTCAGCCGGTGACACTGTGGAGAAAAGTTCAATGTTCAATGGTCTACTCCTGAAAGGGGCTGATCTGATTGATGATGTAAAGTCAAAGCTAGAGGAGGAGTGTCCTCAAACGGTGTCATGTGCTGACGTTTTGGCATTTACAACAAATGAGGCAATGAAACAGGCGGGTTTGCCTGCTCAGAAACAGCTTGGTGGTAGGAGAGACTCGCTTGTTTCCCTTGCATCCGTTGCAGAAGCCAACAACCTCCCTTTGCCAGACTGGACCGTGGATCAAATGGTAGAACTCTTCAACAGGAAGGGCTTCGACATTGAAGAAATGGTGATCTTACTTGGTGCACATTCTGTTGGCATTGCTCATTGTGACTCCTTCGTAGAAAGAGTGAACAACTTCCAACAGACTGGGAAACAAGACCCTAGCCTTACTGCGGAAGTGCTCGAGGAACTCAAACAGGCATGCCCCAACGCAGGGACAGCTCAGTATAGGAACCCCCCAGTGAACTTTGATGCAACACCAACTGTGCTTGATAACCTCTTCTTCAGGGATATGGTGGAGAGAAACAAAACTTTGCTCATTTCGGATTCGCATTTGTTGCAAGATCCTAGGACTTTGCCAATTGTGCAACAGATGGCATCTGACGTTAACTTGTTCCCCAAGAGATTTCCTGAGGTCATGGTTAAGCTGAATTCTTTGCAAGTGCTCACAGGGAATGAGGGGGAGGTGAGGAAGGTTTGTAGGTCCACCAATTAAGCGTGGCACAAAATAAACATATGAAGAATGTGTTTAACTAAATTTGTTATTCTTTATTTTATTTTTTTATGGAGGCTTTGTCCTGATAGTGATAATGATCTGTGTCTCCTTGCTTGGTTTCATTTCATGTGGAATTTCTGTCATGTATTAATAAATAATCTTTGAGAAGTTCTGTAGAAGAAATATTGATCAAAAGCCGATTTTAACTACTAATGCAGCAGGAATTGTTTCTCATAGAACTAAACAATTTGTTTTGACAAAATATATCTTTCGTTGCCTTGGAGTTTGAATAAATTTGATGTTAGGAGCTTTTCTCTAAGAGACCACCTATTGGTTTTGCGTTTTGACCAGCTTTAACTTTTTACTTTTCTCGTTGGGATCACAGCATAACTTGAATTTTAATTTTATATATTTGAAGAGTGCTAGTAATATATTACAATAATATGAAATTTATTGAAAATTATAAAATATAAATGATTTATTAAATAAAGAATAAGGCTTATCTAAATTTATAACTCTTGTTAAATTTCAACTAATAAAATATTTTTAAATGAGAGTTAAAAATGTGATGTTAATATATTTTTTTTTTAATTTTAGAATTGGACTTGGATCATTTGTGTCTCAATTTTGTGAGCAACTAGATCCCAATAAGAATTTTGTCTCATCTACTTTAATATCTATATTTTTTCAACAAAACACGATTAACAATTAACAAATGATTAAGTTGTAATAGTTAAAAGCAATGTCATGCTATCATATTACAAAACTTCAAAATTTGGATGACAAGGTAGTGAAGCAGACATTGCTATTATTATGTAAGACCTGCTTGCCTTTGTACGTAACGATTCTGCCTTGCTGGGTTCAATATATTTATGTTTCCATGAGCTCTTAAAAATCATGACAGACAGATCAACTAATGGTGGACAGTTCAAACTGCAATTTGGTATTAATCCATAGTAAAGTTACTGATTCGGGAACAAATTTCAGAGAAACGAAATGTAACAAAAGGAGGAGCTTGAAGGATAATTATTGAAGATAGAGTCACAGAATAGGAGAGGGGATAAGGGAGGTTGAAAATTTGATCAATTATATATATAATCACTCGTTTAACAATTAAAATTTAAATTCATGTTCACTGAAATCCTACTCGACTTCTTTCCATTGGATTTGTTGTTCATTCTTTTGTATCTGTGATTTGGATAAAAATTTGAAGTACAATGTTGCGAAGTTTGTTTTCTTAAGCTCTGCTTGTTTGAATTGGTGGAAAATCAAATTATGTCACAGTCAGAGTTTCTTATAACAAACAATTGTAAAGTAATTTTCGTGAAAAACTGTCCCTCTAACAAAGGAAAAAAAGTTTAAGAATCATAAATGATACTTGGATTGTAATGATGGATAACTAATGGCTAGTTTAGTTTCAGAATCCAATGTTATTTGATCCTTGTCTTGTATTTGATCTCAGCTAGGAGAGAGATTAAAAATGACGAATAGATTGCTAAAGCACAAGTGCAGAAGTTAAACCATATTAATATATGCTAAATCTTATGACGGGAACACACGGTGCTTCAAGAGAACATTATTTGTTGCTGCATTTAGATAAAGAAAATCTTGCTTGCTTTATGATGTACATTGGATGTCATTCAGGTTTGTCCATTTAGTTGTCTTGGATAATTAGATAGTTTGTCAGACAAAAAATTATTATTCTAAATCTCCTTGTAACTTTCTCTTAAAATTTTTCTTAATTACTAAATAAGTAAAATATTAATTTTTTTATATTTTTAAGGTTACATATATATTTTTATTTAATGTTTATTTTATAAAAATAATTAAAAGAATATTAGGATAATGGTATAGGAGGATATAATGTTATCCTATCAACAAACTAAGCTTTTATGATCACGTAATTCTTGAAATTCTATCTTTTACACATTTTAATCAACTGAATTTATACAACAAAAAATAATAAGAAAAAACATTTTAGCAAAACATTTTTATCTGCAGTTTCAATATAGATAGCTACGGATTTAGAATCATATTTTAGAGTTTAATTGGCAGTCATAATTTGATGACTGGACCAATAGATGCTAATTTGATCGAGTAGTCTTATTAATTATTTTTAAAAAAAATATTTAACTGTCATTTGTCAATGATAGCAAGTACACTACAAAAATAAGAGTAGATTTATCATCAATTTCAATTAAAATATCTTCTAATATTAACTAACTTTAAATAATAAATAAATAAATCGTTACTTTTCTTATTTTAACATTTTCTCAATTGGAGTTGAACACCTAAACTGTAATGCTAGGACATATTTCAGAGTAAAATGAAACATCTTTCTCGCATTTGAGAATTTAGATCTTCAAAATGTTCTTTCAACAAAATTTTAAAGATCAATATTTGAAACCATCAATAATTAAATTTGAAATTCTAAAGAAGCTTATCAAAGAAAAATTATTTATTTTGAAATGATAGATCAAGGCTCATAAGCTTGCATATATCAAGGATCAAAGTCCATGGGACCCAAAGTAAATTGTTTTTAACATGATATTCTATGAACTACCGTTAATTACCTTGGTAAAATTCGAACCGATTTGTGCAGTCTTTTCTGCCCTTTCGAAGAGCTCATCTTTGACTATCAATAATAATTCATATTATTGATTTATAAATATTTCAGATGAACTTATTTTTCTTCCTAACAAAGATCAGACAATGAACTTGGCTTAATAAACAAAGCAAAGCAATCACTACCCCTATTATCATGTATTCATGTCCAAAGCAGAACCATGATTTATTTTGAAAACTGCCATCCACATGAGTACTAATTATCTTTGTTGCTCCGTTAGCTGCCAAAACTTCTTCTGACAAACTAACGAGTTAACAAAGATAAAAATAGAAAACACTTGTTACAATGACAGTGTTAATTTTAGTTTTAGAATAAAGAAAAATCAATTTAATTAAAAAATAATATAACTTTATTTTATATTATAAAAACGTACTATTTTATTAAATTTAACTTATATTTAAATATATAAAAAATAATTTAATAAAAATAATATTTCATGATTTAAAGAACTGTTATTCATAACTTAATAATAAAATTTAAAATTAATTAATTCACTAATAATTTAATAAAATATTCTTATTTTTACTAATTGACTTATTTAAATTTAAATTACTTTCTCAGCATTTAAAACACATTTCCAACAAACACCAAACCATCTTTTGTGTCATGTAAGAGTCCACATACCCAGATGTCTGTACTAGACATTCTTTTTTTTCTTTTACGAAACTGTACCAGGCATTCTTTTTTTCTTTTACGAAACTGTACCAGGAATTCTATCAGCATAGTTACATCTGATTTAACCAAATCAACAATCACAATATGCTGACCCTTAGGGTCTCCCTCCTTAAAACAAACTATCCATTGTTCTCATTCCCAAATGTTTGCACAGACTATCTGATGCATTGTGCAAGCACTGACAGATGGAAAATGATAGCAAGTTAACCTACATTTAGGCCTTCAATTTAATAGTAGACTAGCACCAGTTGCTAATGAAATTGTTTCTAAAAGCAAGCACTAAGAGATGACCTTAAAAGAAATTATTTGCATTCGCTTTTTCAATTAATATAATATAAAATATTAGTCTGATATACTTTATAACTGGCTTGATATATGCATTAATAAGGTAAAGATTCAAATGATGACTAGCAAACATCCACTGATGTCTAAAGCTCAACTCAACACAATACTGTAAAATATTGAACTGTTATGCTGTGATGGGTATGCACCAGACTCTTGCAATAGTGCAAAACAAGACCGACAACTGAGGAATCCAGTAGAAAGCTACTGTCTATGGACCCTCTCCCCTCAAGAGATTAATTTAATATCATGTTCATCAATAATCCACATATCAGATATTAAACTGATAAGAACAGATACTACACTTTCTTAGCCAGAAGGCCGAGAAAGGTATGCTTTGGAACATGGAAGTATACAAATAGGTATGCTCTGGTCCTAGCATAAAGGACCAAATAGTGAACCAGGTCAACAATGTGCATACTGTCACAGAAGACCATAGGGAAAGAAGGTTTCAAAATAGTTTGCACCAAGTTAGGCAGCAACACAAGACAATTAAAAAAGAATTCTTATGTTGTTCAGATGAATTCTCATTTCTGAAAAACTTGTATTATAAATAAGATCATGTCAATTTGAGACTTGTGGTAACAGCTAATGTATATATTAAGCAGCAAATTCCAGAAAATAAATCAATGAAAGATAAACAACTAAACCAGACTCACCTGGTGTGCTAAATTATAAGTCCATTGAAACATAAAAGTCCATTGAAAACAATTAAACTGGTTGGATGGGACGTGCCAGGCCCTTGAAGTAGTGCAATACAAGAGCGACACTCAAGAGTTCCAGCAGCAAGCTACTGTAATGAACACTCTCCCTCAAAAAACTAATTTAATATCGTGTGAACCAATGGTCCACATATCAGATATTAAACTGATAAGAACAGATACTACACTTGATCTTAGCCAAAAGGCCGAGAAAGGTATGCTTTGGAACATGCAAGTATTCAAATTTTATATTCTGTGTATTAGCTGCTTGTCAGTGTTCTGACAAATGTGGTACTTCATCAGTTGTGTAATATCCTCCAAAAATCTCTACAAAAGAGAAAGTTTCAAATTTAACAGTGCTTGGATTTGCATTTTATAAGTGCGTATGATCTGTTTTTCCAAGTCAAATTTACTGTAGATGTAGAAGCTACAGAGAGCCGCTTCTAATTTGACGTGGGTTTCCATGTCCCATAATTTAAACCAAATATGCACTAAATTAGCAGTTGAGTACATCCAATATTCTCCAAACACGTTATAATCTTTTCAGAAATATGTAAATATTTTACTTGGATATATTACTATTACATACTGTGTTGATCCTTCTCAGAGACCTTGCTAATCATCATGGATGGTTAGAACTGATGGGACTGGTTCCTGTATGGAGTGGAATTAGTTAAAGTTTTACTGAGATAACATGATTTATTGCGTGTTTCCTGGTGTTCAGATATGATTTTTCTATCCATATTGTGAATTAAATTCATGCTAGTTTTTGTTGGAAGTGTCAGGCCTGATATATCTGACTCCCTATTGTTGCTAACTAACTCACTAAACTAACATTGTGGAAGGAAATGAAATGGCAACACAATTTTCACAAGTACATGTGTATGATGAGGGAGAATTATGGCTAGTCACTGTTGTAAAGCTGGAATTCAGATTATTGTTAGTCACTGTTGCTCTCGATGGTATATGCATACGCATTAATGCTCTTTAACTTTGTCGGGTTCAATGTACGTTGAAACTTAAGACTCCATCTATTTATGAAAGACTGACTTCTAACTAACATAACAACCAAGCAGAATATAGCTAAGTTAGTTACACAGTTAGAAGAGTTTAGAATATCAGTTGAGTAAAGTTATACTCTCTAACATCTCCACAAGATCTAGTGGAGTGTGAGAAGTAATGAAGGATAATACACTCAGTTTGATCTTGAACACTTCAAAATTTATATAAGAGAAAGACATTGTAAACAAATCAGCACATTGTTCTGTAGCTGGAACAAAAAGGGTATTTTCTTAGCACTTTCTCAAAGGAAAACAGAAAGGTTCTAACTCCATATGTTGGGTCCTGGCATGAAGGACCAAATAGTGAGCCAGGTCAACAATGTGCTTAC